>CM071874.1:4044154-4091055 GCA_036759665.1 Gynandropsis gynandra | reverse complement strand
TGAAAGAAACCTGAATAACCATCAAGAAAACAAAAATAGGAGTGAAGAGCTAAACGTTCAAGCATCTGATCAATGAAAGGAAAAGGGAAGTGATCTTTCCGTGTGTTGACGTTCAGCATGCGGTAGTCGATGCACATGCGCCATCCCGTGACCGTTCTTGTCGGAATCAGTTCGTTGTTCACGTTTGGAATGACGGTGATGTCTCCTTTCTTCGGAACTACATGTACAGGACTCACCCACGCACTATCCGATATAGGATATATAATTCCGGCGTCTAACAACTTAATAACCTCTTTCTTAACTACTTCCATCATGTTCGGGTTTAATCTACGTTGATGTTCAATGGAGGTCTTAGCATCATCTTCTAAGTCTTCCTAAGAGCTTCTAGCAATCGTGCTTTTTGAGATTCGTCTAGGTCATCATTCACTATCACCGGATAAGTAGATTCGAGTCCAAGAAATTCGTACCTCAACCCTTGTGGTAAGGGCTTCAACTCCACCTTTGGGGCTTTTTCAACCCTCCAGTCAGGTTTTGGACGCTTGATTTGGCTATTAGGCACATCGGAAGTGATTGAATTAGCATTGTAAGCCGCTTGAGGCGCGCTGGAATCTGTCTAGCACGCGCGAAGGTTTGTGCACTGGGTTATGGCGATTTCTTGACTGGAATCCTTCCCCATTTGATCTTTGCTTATGTATTTATGAGTTGAGAAGTCTCCTTGATGATGATTTACCGAAATTCCATCTTTTACTGGGGTTACGACCTGTTGTACTCGGGCCGCACAGAAATCTGCTCGGAGTTCGTCTAACTCGGTGCTCGGGATCTCTTTCATCTTTCTTTCGTCCAGCAGTTTTGTGTAATGTTTCACTTCGTTAGGGTCTTTATAAAGTCCCTCTCCAGCTGCTAGAAGAGCCATCTGAAGAGAATCCATGTTCTCAAACTCTTCGATAACTTCCTCGGCTAGTCTCTCCAAGACGTCTATGTAGAATACCGAGTCTACCATACAAGGCTGTCTAAGTGTGTCGTTCAAATTGAACTCCACTTCTTCATCTCCAAAATTCAACGTGAGTCCACCTTCCGCACAATGTATGATCGTCTTAGCCGTATTAAGAAACGGCCTACCAGGGATGATTGGGATCTGCTTGTCCTCCTCCATATCCAATACAACGAAGTCAACCGGGACAAAGAACTTTGCCACTTGCAAAGGCACGTCTTCCAGCATGCCCTCGGGTATTCTTACGCTTCGATCAGCCATGGTGAGCGCCATTCATGTAGGTCGAAGATCAATCCTACTCTTAAGATCCAATTTTTCGTACAATGACAATGGTAGCACGCTTACGCTTGCTCCGACATCGATTAGTGCATGGTTAATTTCTTTATCTCTAATTTTACAAGGGATCACGAATATACCTGGATCGGGCATCTTCTTGGGTAGGTTTGGCTGCAGCATCGAGCTAGTCACCATGACGGTCTCCGTCTCCACATCTCGCTTGTTCGTAAGTACGTCTTTGAGGAACTTGGCGTATGAAGGCATCTTCTTCAACGCTTCATGGAAAGGAATCGTGGATGTGCATCTCTTCAACATCTTAGCAAACTTTGAAAATTGAGCATCATCGTTCTTTTTGCGTTGACGTTGAGGGAATGGCAAAGGAGGAGGCCTCGGTTCGGGTTTGACGTATTTAGGCTTCTCTTCCCCCTCTTTGTGCTATTCGACGTGGCTGCTCTCTCTCGCTACTGTCCTAGATGATTCTCCCTTTTCAAATGTCGAATGAGTGGGCTGATCCAATGTTTTACCGCTCCTTAAGTGAATGGCATTGATTTGCTCATGAGGATTCGCTTCCGGTCGCGCCGGTAGAACTCCTTGTGGTCGTGCTGCCCCTTGTGCAAGTTGTGCGACTTGCGTCTCCAATTTTCTAAGATGAGTTTGAAAACTCTCTAGCTTCTTCTGGGTGTTCTCTTGATTCCTCACCAAATTACTCTGACTTTTTGTATTTTCGACATCGAGTTAGCTTGAGTTTCTTGGATTTGGAGGAGACGAGTGAACATGGCGTTGAAATCGGGGGCTGCATCGGATTGGTTTGGCTGTGATTGCGATGCACATGGCTGATGGTTCTGAGTTTGGGGGTGTGTCCTTGGCAGAAAGTTTTGATTGTGTTGCATCACTCGTGGTTGAAAGTTTCCCCGATATTTGTTGTGCGTTGGATGCGCCGTCAGAATTCTTGTAAGAGAAATTAGGGTGATTTCTCCATCCGGGATTGTACGTGTTTCCCAAAGGCTGGTTGTTGCTCACATTATTCACCTCCTCGTACCCTTGAATTCCTTGCTCTTCCGGCTGCTCAAAGAACTTCGATCGATTCGCTTCGGACATCATATGATTTGACATTTCATTTCAGCTAGCTCTGCATATATGGCATGTGTGTCGTTCATGTTAGCTATCCATGCTAGAGTGTTGCGATTGTATTCTCCAGCGGCGTTGCTGCCTTCATCAGCCATACGATTGATTAGGTCTTCGATTTGTGGAAAAGTGAGGTTGCTCAAAGAACCTCCAGCAGCGGCTATGATCAAGATCCTCGTGTTATCCATGAGTCCTTGCAGAAAATTATGTATGAGATAACCCTGATCCATGACGTGATGTGGGCAAAGGCGTTGGTAGCCTTTGAATCGCTCCCACGCTTCGTATAGACTCTCAGCTGCCCCTTGAACGAACGTGTTGATTTGATTCTTAGCAAGCTGAGCTTTACTCTAAGGGAAGAATCGCATCATGAACTTCTCCTCTAGATGTCCCCATGATCCAATAGAATTTGCCGGTTGAGAGTACAACCAGTCTTGTGCTTTATCCTTCACTGATAATGGGAAGGCAGCTAGTATGACGTCCTCGTTCGAGACTCTGTCTCCGGTTCTGATAGTTCTGCATAGCATCTTGAAATCAGTAAGATGTTGGTTCAGATCCTCGGCGGGTCTCCCTCTGAACGCTGCGTTACCGAGCATTTGGATGAATGCCGGCTGTAGTTCCACGCGAATGTCTCTCCTAGTAATGCATGACAAGAGTTGCGTATACTTAGGAACCATGTATGATCCATAGGTCATCACTGGTTGCACTTATGGCACATTTGGCACGTTCAAATCTCGACGTTCTGCCATTAGCTCTTCTTCACTCTTGTCTACACTAGCTCGATTACTACCTCGGTTTGGAAGTCTAGGTGCACTTGTGTGTTATCGACCGTATTACTTGCACTAGCTTTCATTTGTCTCCTTAACTTTCTGAGCGTTTTATCGATATCTGGGTCGAAAACTAGATCCGCACTTCCAGTATTTCTCATGCACAAGTGAGCTGCACAAGACAAAGAAGCTAAACACAAAAGTGGTGTGAGTTCCGAAAAGTAAACGAATTTGACTCAAAATAAAAAAACAAAAATACGAAAAAGAAACAAATAAGACTCCGGAAAGGAATATGTCTTAATCTAAAAGTATCCTAATTCTAAAATCGTAATCAATTCGCCGGCAACGGCGCCAAAAACTTGATGTGGTTAATATCAAGTAATAATATACCTAGACTAGCGCTTCTGCAACAATATGGATCGTATAGTACCAGGGTCGAACACAAGGAATTGATAAAATTCTAAAGTTATTAGACTAATAGATAAGACGTGTGAAATCAATAAGTGTTGGGAATGCAAATGAAACTAAACTAAACTACTTAACGAAATAAACTCAATGACTAAGCACCATAGGTATCGAGAGTTGCACAACGATGCAACGAAGTTCTAACAAGATCATTGGTCTTAGATACTATCACGAGTTCAGGGAATTCAAGCTCTAGTATAAAAACTGACTGGCGTAGACTTGTCCACTAACTAGTAGGCGTATACCAATCTCCCGATTGCGTGTCTCACCTACTAGACGCATTAAGACAACTATCCTAATCCCTAGATTCAATCGATCGACCTGGCGTAGATTCTAAACCGATTAAATCCTAAATCATGGTTAAGTTCCAAAGTCTAATCCCCTGGCGTAGATTCATTAGACTTCTATGATCATCCATTTGAGTGGCGTACAAGAATGAAAGCATTAAAAACAACCAATCAATCTGAAAATGATCAAATACCGAAATCATTCATTCAATTGGCGTTCAAGAACGAAAGCGTTAAGAACTACCAAGCATTAAGAACAGGACTTTGTTACATATTGGCAAAACTCTCTAATCCATGGATGTAGATCTACTCAGACATGAACAAAACAAAAGAAACGCAAGAGATAACTAAATTCGACATTGATAGAGAATGAGATCCCTCCCTATTCATATACCGACGTCTTCAATAGTTCCTCCACGCTCCCGATCCTTTGTTCCGTCTTTCTCTTCCTTCCTCTATGTCTCTCAATGTCTCTAAATGTCCCCTTTTCGTGTCTGGTTCGTATCCTAGCCCTAGAAGGCTTCTTTTCTCATTAATTGCCCGTTCAAACCTTCAAAAGAGTTAGTTCCAAATTTGGCGGCCCGTGCGGGCACAAGAGCAGCCCAGTCGTGCAGATGGCCAACCCGGTCGTGCACACATGACAGCACGATTGGGCATGCTTGCTCGTGCGTGTGCTTTACTAGCCCAAGTCGGGCTTGGTCACGGCGATTTTCAGTGCCAATTGGAGCCCGAGCGGGTCCTCTTTTGTAGCCCGAGCGGGCATGGTCACCCGACCATGTTCAAGTCATGCCCAAGTCGTGCTAAGTCTCGGGGATTTTCAGCCTCAATTCCACAAGTCCAACCCGAGCAGGTCCTCTCCATGCCCGAGTGTGCAACACCTATTTTTCTGTTTCTGTTCCTTTCGCTCGGTGTTTGAGTGTACGCTTTGAATCCGTGGCCTTGCACATGTTGTACCTTGTCATTCAATCACGTTTTCTGGGTTGAATTTCCGTAATCACTCGTGTTTCGCTTCATGTCTTCGTTTCTTATACAAAACACGAAATGTAGATGAAGTCCTCGAATAAACTCGATAAATCAGTAAAATCTAAGAAATCTAATCAAAACTAAACCTAAGAATCATGTAAATACTACGACGGATTACATGTTATCAATATGCCTAACTTAACATTTGTTCGATTTCATGGCCACTGGGTTACGAATTCTCTCTCTGGTTTAAATCAAAGAACACAATACATATTTCTCAAAATTTCATCTAAAATCTCATCTGCTATGATTACACTCTCTGTTTCCATGGCTTCATCTACCAGTTTAACTCATTTCTCTTCGTTTTATTGGAGTTACAATTTCAATGGAACTCAATGGAATATATGATTCCACAGTCGAGACCTCCCGATTCATGTAACAGCTTCTGCCTCTTCCTCTTCTCCTACTACTCCTAGAATTAATTTCACTTCTGTTGAAGTTGTCATTAACAAGGCACTTCGTTTCCCTCTTCACTTATTCCCATAAGCTTACTAAAAATGTAGGCCCACGGCCCGACAAAACCCACCTGAAGTTGGACGGGTTAGACCACGGGCCTAAATTTGAGCATGTTAAAATCGAATCGGCTCGTTTGACACCCTTAATCTCCAATATTTTGGACGGAAAGTATTGACAAGTATATCTTCTTGGGTGAATCTCCGTAGAAAGAGTATTAGAACTTCAGCGAGAACCGATGTAATTGGAAATAAATCATGAAAACATGTGTGTAAACTAAATATCTCATTAAATATTGCAAACGAATCTTCGGAATATAATCAAGAGATTTTGTCCCTCAATACGCCTCCTCAAGTTGGAGAGTACATATCATGACTTTGTCCGGACAACATAACTGCACTTGAGCAAGCGACAACCTTTACTGCTAATGGCTGTGATTTGATGGGCTCTAGAATTTGTCCTAAGATCTCATGTAGAAAAATATCTAATTAGAATTACCATTTTTTTGTTTCTCTCTTTTTCTATTTTATTTCAAGTGTAAATTTATTGTTTTTTTTTTTCTGGAATAATACGATCGGAAAGGTTATTTCACCATAGAAAAGCAAAATTTTACTTTTCAAAGGTAATATCCACGGCAAACTTGAACCTAAAGCAACGATGAAATCATGATACAACAACAGTTCTTTGATTCAAGTTTCATACTTTGTACAATAATTAAACATAAAACATATAAAAGGTACCAAACCAGTACTAGGTTTTAATCTTTTTGGGATGGGACTATTACTAGATTTAAAGTCAAATATCAAGAATGTTATTATAAACTTTGTACAATAGTTACGCACTGTCAAACAGTGTGTAATAAGAGAGAATATAAACCACAAATGATAGTGACACATTGATGAGATGATACCCTGGTGACCCAAGAGAGATGATAGACATTGATATTGTTTACCAGAACTACAAAAGCACCGCTATCCCGAGAAACAACCTAACATATTCTCTTTCGACTAGTAAGACAAGAAACATAATGAACATATCTTTTTAGAAGGCCATGCTATTTAAAAGCCATTGGGCTTCAAAATAGTTTTCATTCATCACCACACTTCCAAGATCTCGAGATTCTCTAGTATTATTTGGGCCTCCTGCAGTTGTAGCATCATTGGTACTGCCATCATCTTGATGTACGCCTCCTGGAGGTTGAAGGGTTGTTTGACGCGTTGCCGTGATTATGAGTTGTCTTCTATTACTAGAAGAGCATTTGTGTGCCCCGTATGATATTTGATTCTTGTAGCGGGCCAAGTATGTGGATAAATACTCCGAGAAAGTGATTGGTGATATTAAGAACTCAGGTGTTGCCTTGACTCTTGGTAGAGAACCGCATTCTTTCCCCCAAATTTGCGTATGATCATTTCTATATTTATATTCCTTAGTTGTTGAACTCGGTGTTTGTATGCCACCAAGGGCTGTTAGACCATTCCCATTTTGAATATTCGTGTTAACCGATGGACATCTTACCAATAGTCTTACTGCCTGCAGAATATTCTTATATAGTTAGAACATTGAAAACACTTTCAGAAACAGTAAAACTTTAATATCAGATACATGAATAGATAGATCATTAAGCTTCATAATGTAATCTTTCTTTCCTAAAACATAACACATTGATTCCGATTCTCTAGATTCTTCATCTCGAGCCGCCATGAAAAAACTAAATTTGAAAAAGTAAGTGGCATTTGGGATTTGATCGTACAAGCCAAGTTGGAACTTGGAGAAGATGTTTCTGGCTTGGGTCGATGTGACCCGAAGTTGGGTTTAGTTTTTTTTAGTCAGTTTGTAATCAGATTTTCCTTGTCAATCGTTTGTCTTCTTTTTTCTTTGTTTCATCGATTCTCTAACGCCACACATTCTTCATCGTTTGTCTGCTTTGTTTCCACATTAATTTCAACTGTTCACCACACTATCTCTGTTCAACACTCTCATCGCATTTTCCCTCACCATCGAATTCACAAAAGAGGTCTATGTTATGTGTCAACACCCATTATCTTTCTTCTTCATTGTTTCTTTGTCCGGACAACATGTCATTCTCTGTTGACGCGTTTATATACCTACGTTATATTGTTCGACTTCTTTCCAATAGGTTACGAATTCTCTCTCTAGTTTAAATCAAAGAAAACAATACATATTTCTCAAAATTTCATCTAAAATCTCATGAACTATGATTACACTCTCTGTTTCCATGGCTTCATCTAGGAGTTTAACTCATTTTTCTTCGTTTCATCAGAGTTACAATTTCAATGGAACTCAATGGAATATATGATTCCACAGTCGGGACCTCCTGTTTCATGTGGTGGCTTCTGCCTCTTCCTCTTCTCCTACTGCTCCTAGAATTAACTTCACTTCCGTTAAAGTTGTCGTTAACAAGGCCCTTCATTTCCCTCTTCACTTATTCCCACAAGTTTGCTTTCTTTGGTGTGGTTACAACTCTGCCAGATTCTACTAAAAATGTAGGCCCACAGCCTGGTCAAACCCTCCTGAAGTTGGACGGATTAGGCCATGAGCCTAAATTTGAGCTTGTTAAAATCGAATCGGCTCGTTTGACACCCTTAATCTCCAATGTTTTGGATGGAAAGTATCGACAACTGCATCTTCTTGGGTGAATCTCCGGTGGAAAGAGTATTAGAGCTTCAGCAAACACCGTTGAAACTAGAAATAAATCACGAAAACATGTGTGTAAACTAAATGTCTCATTAAATATTGCGAGTGAATCTTCGGAATATAATCAAGAGATTTTGTTTCTCAATACGCCTCCTAAAGTAGGAGAGTACATATCATGACTCCCAATTTGGCGAGTAAGAGATCAAACTTCTTCTTCATAATAGTCTTTTAGGATTGTTTTGACTAGTTGTTGGTTATGATATTGGTGACCGAGAACAATTCTAGTGGTTTGGTAGTTTTTTTCGGATTTGGTTTATTTGGTTTTTCATTTTCGTGGTTAGTGGTTGTTGTTTTTTAGATCTTAGGTTTTCTAGGTTTCCTATGACCGTTTGGTTTGGATATTGGTTTTTCTGGTTGAGATTCTACGTTTTTTGGCAGATTGTAGATTTTGACAATAAGTTTGAGGATTTTGGATCAAGTCTATCTTTTTTTCCAAATGTTCATCGGGTTTCAAAGATATATTTGATTCAAGAATTTCTTTGAAGGTTTTATTTTTTGTTAGTGTAAAAACAAAGCAGATGCTTGGTTTTTGGTTTTGGATCGAAAATCAAACCTTGGATAGAAGTTCTGATACCATGACAAAAACGTGATCTATCGAATAAACTTTGATGGTTTCACCACAAGAATATTGCAATTTCTAAATGGAATTTCAAGACGGATTACGGAGGGATATAGTATGTTAGTCCGTCCAGAGTTTTTAGATGGTATGTTTGTCCTTCGTGAATTTTTGAACGGATATGTTTGTCCTCAGAAAATTTCCGAATGGTATGTCGTCGAAAATTATTGATTTTAGAAACTCTAATCCATCTTTAATCGGTTTGAAAATTATATATATGATAAATAAATATTGTCCGCAATCCGTTTGAAAATACAAACAAAAAAATCAGTTCATAAACCTTCCGTAATTCCACACCACGGGACCGTTTGCAAATCGACGGGAAAGGCAACTGATATGCAAACGGAAAAGCCGTTTGAAAAACGTCAGAAACTTTAAGGACGGGTCGCGACCGTCCTTAACAATCGCAGACGGGTCGCGTCCCATCCGTAACGTAATTATGTCATCCGCAAATGTGGGAACATGCGGCCATCCGTCCGCAAATTATAGACGGTAGACGGACAAAATGAGTCGTCCGCAATTTTTTTTAAAAGATAAAAAATAAAAATTTATAATTGTAATTAGGGGTGTTATTGGGTTCGCTCAGTCCAGCCCAATTTAATCCATAATAGCATGGGTTATTTTTAGATTAGCCCAACCCAAACCATATTTTATATGGATTCTAATTTTTCGAATCAGCCCAATTCATCATAACCCGTGAGTTATATCGGCAAACCCATGAGTACAATTTTTTTATATAATTATTTAATAAATAACTTAAAATAATATGTAAAAAATCCTAATTATTTAAATAAATGGATTAAAAATAAAAAAATATTTAAATCTTTTGAAAATTTACAAACATGAAATTAATTTTTAAAAACATATATAAACCAAATAAAATCTTAATATTCAAATTAAAACAACATTTAACTAAATATTTTGAAAGTGAAAACTTCAGAACATAATTTTATTTCCGTGGATAGCTTACAACTAAATTTTATGTTCTATTAAAACATATTATAAGTATATGTCACTAATATTATGTATATAAATTATATCTCTAAATATTTTCAAATTTCAAAATATTAAAATAATACATAAAAACATAGATAAACCAAATAAAAATTTAAATTTTTAAATAAAAATAACATTTAACTAAATATTTTAAAATTTAAAGCTTCAAAACATAATTTCATCTTTATGGATAAGGGACAACTATATTTTTAATTCTTTAAAGAATATTATAATTATATGTTATTAATATTATTTATATAAATTATATATATATAATAAATATATAACTTCAATCTAGCTTGTGGGTTGGTCCAAAGCCCATATGGACTAACCTATATGGATCGACTAAATTTCTAGCACAACCTATGAACCATTTTTTATATGGGTTGAAAAAACTCAACCCAACCCGCATTTATGTGGTTTGGGTGAGGGTTAACCCGTGCTTTGACAATCCACTTAGCATCCCTAATTATAATTTTAATAAATTTAATTTATAATTTTAATAGATAAAAATAATTAATTAATGTTAATACATAAGTAATGTATATTACAAATCTATCTGTGGTATTTTCGAATTGTCGTTAACGGAATCATCGTTCTTGCACACATCTCCATCGATGTCAGACATTTTTTCTTTCAGAATGTGCATCAACCATTGATGTCGTCTTACTAATCGTTGATGACATCTTTCGGATTTTTATCATAACCCGTGAGTTATATCGATATTTTATATGGATTCTAATTTTTCGAATCAGCCCAATTCATCATAACCCGTGAGTTATATCGGCAAACCCATGAGTACAATTTTTTTATATAATTATTTAATAAATAACTTAAAGTAATATGTAAAAAAAATGGTGCGCCATTTCCACGACGCAGATCTAGACGAGGAAATTCACGTCTTTCCTCATCCATTGATAAAATTTCTTCCAACCTTGATTCGTGATGCATCATTGGCTCGATCGATGGTGGAATCTGTTGATAATAAGGATACAATATATATATATATATATATGTTGTGTCGATTCAGTGTTTGAGAATAAATTCGAATTTATAAAAGCCGAAAATCCTGAATCAGATTATCGTGTTTGTTACGGAGAACATGGACCATTAGCACTTTCCTCCGAATTAGAACGGTTTATCGTTTTACCGCCTCTTCCAATACTGTGAGACATACTAAAAATTAAAATCCAAATATTATAATCGTTGTTAATTTCAATTTTTAATTCACTACGTCTTTTAAAAGTAATTATGCTAACAAAGATTCCAATATAATTTAACAAACCCATTAGCACATATAACTTAAATATTATGTGCTACTTATATTTCCAAATCTACCTTAAATAATCAAATTTTCAAACTTCATTACCATTAAATAATAAAATTTTAAATCTAACAAATCTTTTCCAAATCTACCTAAATTTCTTCCAAATCTCTTTAACACGTTTCAACAAACATTTGAACTACACATATTAGTTTTCTTCCAAATTTTCTTTTAATTTCTTCCAAATCTCTTTAAATTTCTTTCTAATATTTTCTAAATCTACCAAAATATCTTCCAAATCGTTCTAAACAAATTCTAAATCTAAATATGATGTATAAATTAACCTGTAAAATGGAACGGATGGATGATCGACCGACGGTGCAGAATAGACGACACAGTGGAACGAACTAAAAAACCGTCTATAATCCATCCCTAGTCATGGAACGATAGAACAATGGAGAAGGGCGGTGCGGTCAAAATTTATAGATATTTGCGGACGAACGAAAAAACCGTATGTAATCCTTCCCTAGTCACAAACGGCTAGAAAACTCGTCCTTTAGCCGTCCGTGAATAAGGACTCAGGATAACTATCTTTGCATTCCGGACGGAAAAAGAAGCCGTTCGAAACCCGTCCCGATTTACAGACATTTTGCGGACGATCACCTAAAGTCGTCTGCAGTTACAGACGACAATCAAGAAATTTCACGTCTTCCTTTAACCACTTCACCAATTTATATTTCTCATCATTCAACAATTTAAGTATCGGAACTCGAGCTTTACCGTCATCACTTATATGCAACTCTTTCTGTGAGCAATAATTTTTTAGATCCTTGCGTGATTTAATGTTGTCTTTGTTTTTTCTTGTGACATTTAGTACTGTATTGATGATATTATCAAAGAAAATTTTCTCTAGGGGCATGACATCAAGTTATGTCGAAGCTTCAGATTTTTCCAATATGACATATCCCAAAACATGCTCTTCTTGTACCAATTATGTGTAATTCCATAACTATCAATTCTCAGATGATTGTTCCCTCTACAATCTATACTCCTAGAAACACCCAAAGAAAGAAGTCGTTCATACAAAATCTCTTCACCGGTCAAAATTGGAGTAAGAGATTTTCGCACAACTATATTCCTCTTAAATTTTCTCTTGTTGAGCCATAATGTATCATCAGTATAAAGAAAATGACGATAACAATAAAACCAACTCGTATTTCGTCTATGTCAAGCAATATCAAGCCAATCGACCATGCGTCGTCTATCCAGATAACATACCACAAGCTGTAAAATCACTTATTGTCCATATAATAGAATCTCGTAATATAAAATTCTATCGCCTCGAGACGTCGTACGCTAGAATTATTTTCTATAATTATTTCAATTCTTCAATCAGTTGTTAAACAAATATATCCAAACTTCTTTTTGGATAATTAGGCCCGAGAATCAATATTTTTAAGAACAAAAACACCATTTTCATGCACATATGAGGTGGTACATTATAAGGTATCATTATAATTGGCCACAACGAATAATTTCTACTAGATATCCGAAATAGATTAAAACCATCAGTGCAAAGACTTAAATAAATATTTCGAATCTCAACTGCAAAATCAAAATATACCTTGTTAAAGTGTTTCCACGCCTCACCATCTGAGGTATGACACACTTCTCCTTCATGACGTGAATGTTCAGCATGCCTTCTCATGTTGCTTGCGGTCTTCTCATATTGATACAATCTTTTGATTCTGTCTGTAATTGGTAAAAACCATATATAATGATAAAGAACTAATTTTTCCATTCCTTTTCAAATAAAACTGATTTTTTCCAGAAAATCGATAATTACTCAAATCTGATGTCTCTTTCCAAAAAAATCATGTAATTGTCTTGACAAACATCAATCTTTTGATATGGCAATAAACCCAATGATCTCATCATCTTCTTTGATATGGAAATCTTTTGATATGTTTCTACTATATTATTATCTTCGGGACAATAATCTCTTACTCGTAAACTAAGCTCATTTTACATCCTCGTAAATATATTTTAAAATTCTATAAATTTTAGGTGTTACTTAGATTTCATCAAGGCCTTCGACGACCAACTGTCAACCGACCGATCAATTAGATCCAATGAATGTAAACTCATCAATTAGGGAAAAAAGTTATTGTAATAGTTAATTATTTTAAGAATAATAAATTATCTCAATAACAATAATTAAATCTCTCATTTGTTTATTTATGTACCCAAAACAATCATATATATATATATATATATAAAGATGAGTTTTTTCCTCCCTTTTGTGCTGCCACATCAGCAGAGAGGAAGGAAAAAACTCCTCATATTGTGTTCACATCAGTTTAGACAAAAAAATACGAATATAAATTCATTTTTTATTTCTTGCTTAATTCATTGCATCTCATTATTTTATTCATTGTGCACTTCTCTTCTGCTGATTCATTGTAATCTCTACCTCCCTCATCCCAACGTCTTTGATCTATCTTCCTCCCTACGCACGCATAGATAGACCAACTCAAGCTCACTCGATATGCACTCTCTCGTCCTCCCTCATTCGGCGTCTTCAATCTCTCTTCTTCCCTCATTGTCGACGATTTTGTGCTAATTCGATACCCTATTCAGAATCTGTCTCAATCACCCTCCTCCAAGCCCTTCGATGTTGGTCTTCACTCTGTCTTCCTCCCTCATCCTTGGCGATTCCACAGTCAATGAGCCTCAGTATGTCTTCCTCCGTCATTCGGTTGGAAGTTTCATCTCATTGAATACTAAGTCTCCTCACCAAGTCGTCTTCCTTCTATTCGCTCAGACCAAGGGTTTTTTTCTCTCTCTCTCTCCGGAATCGCCAGAGATGTGCGACATCACCAGGGATAAGGGAGGAAGACAGAGTGAAGACCAACATCGAAGGGCTTGGAGGAGGGTGATTGAGACAGATTCTGGGAAAGGTATCGAATTAGCACAAAATTGTCAGCGATGAGGGAGGAAGAGAGATCGAAGACGCCGGATGAGAGAGGAAGAGATAGTGCATACCGAGCGGGCTTGAGTTGGTCAATTTACGCGTGCGTAGGGAGGAAGACAGATCGAAGACGTTGTGATGAGGGTGGCAGAGATACAATGAATATGAAGAAGAGAAGTGCACAATGAATAAAATAATGAGATGTAATGAATTAAGCAAGAAATACACAATAAACTTGTATTCGTATTTTTTTGGTCTGAACTAATGTGAATATGGTATGAAGGGTTTTTTCCTTCCTCTCTACTGATGTGGTAACACTAGAAGGGAGGAAAAAACTACTCTTATATATATATATATATAAGAGTTTCCCTTCCTCTTCTATCGGTGAAAGAGTTTTCCGCTATGTCGTTGCGTTGTTTATGAACTTTATTTTGTTCCATTACCATTTTTGCATTTGTATCGACATCATTTTCATCAAATCCTGGAAATCACTTTTAAAAACTATGTGCTTAGGTTCATCATCTCAGTAGAGAGAAGGGATTCTACAAGCTATAATGGAGATCTCTGAATGTGAAAGTAGTTACTCATTATATGAGGATTTTGACTCGTAACAACCGAGAATATACCTCACCAGGCTTCAAATAAAGCACAAGTAAATATGAAGGAGAACAGGTTCTTTTGTTGTGAACGTTGGGACAAAAAAGTGAGTAAATCTCCAAGAGACATGATGAAGAACGCTGAATGCTTCCATGGAAACATCACATTGGTTGCAATGTCGTTGCTTGTTCGGATTCGAGCCATAATCCGATTTTTTTCTTAAATTTGGAACTGAAAAGAGAGAAATGCATTCCCCCTGTGATGGTATGTCGGACGATGAAGATGAACAAGTAGAGAGCGATGCTAATAAGCTCGATGGAAGTTTAGATGGCTTAGGCTTTGATCTTTTGATTCCCACGTAGAGCGAGAGATCCTTGATGGAACTTAACATGTGACATTTCCTCTCACTTTGTTATAGAATTTGATTCCTATGAAATGCCAAATAATCCAAGACTTACAAAGACAGATTTTGGAGCTTAAGCTCAGTCACGATGGCACGACGGGTTGGTGAGCGATAGAGAGCAGGCGTGAGATTCTGATGGCAAAGACAAACCAAAGGCGACGTTAATGTATTTCATATTTATTGAATTAACCCAAGGTAAAGGTGAGAAATTCTTCAGTGATCGTCAGGGATAAAGTGTACGTGAGCAAGAACGCTACGTAGAAAAGGGAATATGGGCATCCATCGACAACAATGCCCAGTACTTTGTTGATGGCTTAGAGTACATGTTGGTAAACTTTTTGTCTTCTCCACTTTACTTTGTGTACAAGCTTTGCGGCTGCTTAGGAACAGTCTCCAATGGGTCAATCAAGTGCGATTGAAATTGTTGACATCTTGGTTTTGATCAATCTAATTTCTTAATTTTTTTGCTTCTAGCATGGTTTGCTCTACCATCCGGGTTTAGGTGTTTTTTGTTGTTGCCGATGTTGGCGAAGAATACTTACACCTCTAAGAATGCTCTAATGCCAGTTGGTCGTTTCGTCTTTAGGTTAATTTGATTAATTTTTCTTTATGTTTCTACTGTTACTACATTACTTTTGCGTGTTTTTTGTAAGTGAGAGGCTTAAGATTTCATATTTGTTGCGAGTTCGGGTTTGGGTTTCTTTTTTTTATCTGCTCAATATATTGGGGTTTTAAAAATCTGGAATAAGAATTGTTGCACATTCTTCAATTTTAAAGTATGCTTCCTATTATTTTGTTATGCTAATGTCTCCCGTCAATGAAGACATGGCTTGTTAAGTAAATGCACCTTACGATGCCACCTCTAAAATAGTAAACATTCCTTCAAATAATAAACATAAAATTTGCTTTCATTTATTAGATGTCTCCATACCATGAACAACCAGTTTATACTACGATGTTAGATATCTTTATTTTGGGAATTGGGTAGAGATTTCATTGTACCATGGTATACAGATTTCATCAATCCGGTACATAATATTAATCCCAAATAATCAGGCTACCAGTTCAGTTTACCGCAGTATATTGTCCACAAAACCCATAGAGGTTAGTAAATATATTCATATTAAATTTTTATAATGGAAAATTTCTACATCTTCAATAAATTCATATTATATTGCTAAAATAATATAAATTAATTTATAAAAGTGAAATTTTATCATCAATTTGAAAATTTTCACATTTAAGAAAATAAATTCATTTTAAAGAAGTCATGTTAAAATTTTGCCAATGATTGTGATATTTTTTTACTAATATAGAAAATTTAAAATTAATTAAGAAAAATTATTTTTATCACAAAAATAAATTAAAAGACAATGTAAATTCAAGTGTTTTTAAAACAAATAAAGGTGCTAAGGTTGAAACCAATAAAAGAGTAAACTGGTAGAATCATTTAACCGATATGAAACAAATGATATGTTATATTGTATATGTTGCGTTCTCTTCTGAAAGTGCACGACACGTGTGTGGTATTATATAAGTATCATCCACAAGGACTACACAACAGAAATCAAATCTGAGTAGTCTAGGACGATTAAGTACATGATACTGATAGTTTGAGAGACATGAAAAATTAAGCTATTAAAAACAACCGTTCAAACAATTAGACAAGCACTCTAGGGAACCATTTCACCACTAGGTAATCCAAGAATCACACTTCAACTACTAAAAATCATGTACACTCCGTAACACTTTAAAGGCGAACGATCATAATACGTCTAAAACCCTCTTTCAAGACGAAAAAGACATGCATAAAAAGCAAACCCCCTACTTTCGTGGTTGATCTACCAATTTATGCCTTAAGCTCTATGATTCTTTCGTTTTAACCCTTAATCAGAATTTCTTTACTTTCTTGATCCAATTTCGATTGTTCTAAACCTGTTTATCTAAGATTGAGAATCACCTTTCAGTCCATCTATCAAAACCCTAACACATACAACTACTTGATCAATGTAAACATACCGCATGAAGAACATAGATATAGAATTAAAATAGCAAACAGAGCACTACACTTCTTGTTAATAATATTTTGTGGATTCATTGATCTCCTAGGACTAATCCTATCTCCTAGAACAATGCAACTACGCACATATGAAGTATATAACAAACATCATGTAAAAGATATAAAACTTGAGAGAACAAAGAAAGGAGACGAATAACCGGGGGATCGGGATTCAGAACTCGTCTTTGATTTTCTCTTCGTTTATCCGAGCGTTGTAACTCTCTCTAATGGCTAAGAACTATTAAATTCGAAAATCTCAAATGTATTTAACTCAAAACTTGTGTCCTAAAAATGAGATTTTGAGCTCCGTATATAGTGAAGTCTACACACCTTGAAAGAAATAAAATACATTATTAAAATGACTTAGTTCTCCAATACCCATACTTTATGCTCATACATGGTGCCCATGCTTGGTGCCTATACTTTGATGTGCATGCTTGGTTCCTATGCTAGGTGCCCATATTTTGATGCTCATGCTTGATTTCTATGCTAGGTGCCCACACTTTGATGTCCATACTTGGTTTCCATGTTTGGTGCCCATACTTTGGTGCTCCACTATCTATACTTTATGCCATTACTTTGATTCCCATGCTTAGTGTCCATACTTTGATGTCCATATTTGGTTCCCATGCTTGGTACCCATACTTTGATATCTATGCTAGGTGTGGGTTGTTTTGGGCTTTATAAAGATATTTATGAGAGTGGTATTATAATGGTCAATAGAGACATCCTCTAAATTACATTTTGTTTTGTTGTTATTTTTGTTGGAAACCACGATCCTTATTTATAATAATTGAAAGAAATGCTTGCTCTTTGTTCGTTTCTTCGTCGTTTTTCATCCCGTCTTATCCCAATTCACTTATTAAATCCTACAAACACGACAAGAAAAGAAACAAGTAAAACTAATACGTAATCACACATAAATGTCACAATGGTCATCAAAATTCGTCATAATATGGCTCATAAATTGTGTACGAAATATAGTGATCAAAATCCCCCATACTTGAATGTTTACTTGTCCCTAAGAAAATGTAAACATGAAGTAAACCGAACCACTAATACTAAACCAAAATGATCACCACACAAATTGTGAGCAAATTCGGTCCAATACTGACTGTGTTCTCATCTTAGATTCACCAAGGTATACAAAAGAGAAACATTTCAAATTTTAGCTAGACAAGAACCGGTAACATTCTCCATTAAGCAAGACTTCAAACTTTATTATGTAAAACTAGAGGATTTTCTATCTTTCCATGAGCTTATTATCCATTTCTCCTTTTTTTTTTCTTTCTTTATTTTTTTCTCTTTTTTTAGCAAACACACTTTGTTTCTAGGACGTTAGATTTGAAGAATACAATTTTTACGTGTGACCTGGGCTACCTCAGAGGTATACTCATGCACCTCGTTTGAGACCGTAGAGGAGTAGTTATCGGTCTTTCATTCGACCTTTCCCTAGGACGTAGAAGGATGTATTCAACCCACCACTTAGACTCGAATCATCAAAAGGTTAAGCAATCGATGCACTCACGTCGATTTTAGGTCATGCATTTATTGAAATTTTCCATCGACAACGGAGTGTAAATATGTTGCTTTTATTCTGCAAAACAAGCTCATCTAACATTTCCTCATAAAAAAGAAACTATTCTATACGAAGCATGGCCACTTGGATGAAGATAAATCAACGAGAAACTAGTCTAGCAACCTTATCCACATAACCCTAAAGCTCGCTAGGATTCTCTTAGGATTACATCTATTTCGGTTGAACCGACTCATAAGCTCAAACGTCTAGGTAAACCTAAACCCAATATGAAAGATCCACAGAAGAGGCTAGCATCTTAAGCATTCTAGGATCGGGTTTCATCTCAAAACTTGACATTAGATAAGTGTCTGGGACGACTTTAATTCAAAGAAAAATAAAACTAAGCTAATGTACGATAAAACTACTAAAAATAAGCAAAACGTTAAGGAAAAGGAAACGAAAGCACCTAATTTGCGAAGGCATCCCCCCGAGACTTGAAATGAATAGTGTCCTTGACGTGTGGCTCCAACGGAAGGTAAAAAAAGGTGCTCATGTTTTTTTTAAATAAAGATAAGAATGAAAAATAAAAATAATAAACACATAATTGCCTTCCAAGAAGCGCTTTTTTAATGTCGCTAAGCTTGATATGATGCGGTCTCACGTATGTGTGACCATTGGAAGTTCTTTTTCTGTTATACCACAGAGTATTTGTGCATCGTCTAGTGTCTTACTAGCATATAATATTCCATGGAGCTTCTTGTCATTTCGTTTTCTTAGAATAACTCGAACCTTGTAGCCACTAGCATCACACGTGATCTCAAAAGGTAGACTCCAATTCGGTCGATGGCTTGGGTGGAGGATCTTCCCGCGAGACCTCGCGTAGCTTCTTGATTGCATCCATAAATTCGGCATAACGCTTGACCTCCTCCCAAGTCACATAACACCTTGTCTATGGTGATATCACCGATAGTGCATGGTATGGAGAAATTTCTGGGATCTTTCAATTTTGTGCATGTTTTGGAGTATAGCGCTGCATTGTGCGTTGAGTGCACCGTCGCGATATATTCTATATTTCTCTTCTCGAAAAGGATCTCTTTTAGGAATTAGGCGTATGAAGGCATTTATTGGAGTGTTTCAACGAACAAAATTTTGATTTGAAGCTTCATGAGCACGTCCAAGAACTTTCTGAATTGTTTATCAACTTTGTTGCTCATTAACCATTGAGAAAATGGAATGGGCGGTTTATAATATGGTGGAACAATGTATGGTTTCTCTTTCATGCTTTCAACTTCAGTTTCTGTCATCACACCCTTACCTTTGGTTAGATATTTTTCAGCAGCTCCTTCGAGGTTTTTTGGTGGAGAATCATCTACTATTCTGTCACTACGCATATATATAGCATTCACATGTTTTCTTGGGTTTATTTCAGGTTTACCTGGAAGGTGTCCTAAACTTTGAGATGATGAGGCAGCTTGTTGAGCTATGGAGTTCTCCAACATTTTCATGTGTTTGCTCATGAATTCCATTTGTGTTTTATGCTCCTGCAAGTTAGTACTTACCTCAACGTTAATCTTTACCTGTGTAGATTAGAATTCCATCTGCTCTTTTATAACAATGTTGTCTCCATGTTAGGCGTGGGAGCTTGTTGAGGTGGTGAAGCTTGCTGGAAATGTTGAGGAGGTCGTGGAATGGTGGTGGCGCTTGTTGCATTTGCTGACTCCCTTAAAAACGGATAGGTTGTTTGTTCTTATAGGAAAAATTAGGGTGATTCTTCCAACAGATATTGTATGTGTTGGAGTATGGGTTATTGCTTTGAATTTGAGTATAATTTACATGTTCATCTTCTTCGTGATAATACATGAAACACCATGTGTTTTGTATCCTCATAGTGTGAGCAATAGATAGAGTTCACATTGGCGTGTGCTTGTTTATTATTGATCTCATAGAGGCCTCCTCCAAATCGTGGCAACATAGCTCGTGGTGCAGCCCACATGGCATGATTCATGCATAAAACATCTAACAAAGTGAATGCATCATCCACACTCTTGTCCATGATCCTCCAGCAGCAGACATATCTAGGATCATTTTATGCTCATCATCAATTCCATTGTAAAACGTTTGCATAATGAATCACTGCTCCAAACCGTGATGAGGATACAAACATAGCAATTCCTTAAATCTGCCTCAGGCATCATATGTTGATTCTTTCTCCTTACATCTAAATGCATTAATCTCCCCACGCTACTGAAATGTTTTGCCCGGTGGGAAAAGTTTGGAGAGGAATATCGTGCACAGCTGATCACAAGTTGTTATGGAACCAAGTGGTAGTGATTGTAGCCAAGACTTAGCACTTCCCTCAAGCGAATACGAAATCTTTCGAGCAGCATGCTCGCCTCTATCTTTAGATTTCTCTCTGTTACGCTGTCTACAAGTCTTTTCCATTTCTTGAAGTAGGTTTGATGGACCTTGAGACCTAGGCATACACATGCAAACAAAGAAAGAATAGGACTAAGTAACCGAAAAAGAAAAAAGAATCGACTTAAATACTAAAATCTGACGTGTTGACAATAGTCCCCGGAAACGGCGGCAAAAACTTGATGTGGTCAAGTTAAAAATCTAAACCAACTCTGTAAGTGCACGATACGTGTGTATTATAATATAGGTATCGATCCCACAGAGACTACATAACATAAATCAAACCTAAGTAGTCTAGGACGATTAAGCAAATGATAATGATAGTTGGAGAGACATGAGAAATTAAACTATTAAAAACGAGATTTCAAGCAATTAGACAAACGCTCTAGAGAATCGGTTTTACCATTAGGTAATCCAAGAATCACACTTCAACTACTAACAATCATGTATACTCCACAACATTTTAAAGGCGAACGATCCTAATATGTCTAAAACCCTCTTTCAAGGCGAAGAAGACGTGCATAAACAAGCAAACCCCATAATTTGGTGGCTGATCTACCAATTTATACCTTAAGCTCTATGATTCATTCGTTTCAACCCTTAATTGGAATTGCTATACTTTTGTGTTCCAATTCTGATTGTTTTAAACCTATTTATACGGGATTGAGATTCACCTCTCAGTCCATCTGTCAAAACCTTAACATATACATCTGCTTTATCAATGTAAACATATTGCATGAAGAACACAGATAAAGAATTAAAATAGCAAACAGAGCATTGCACTTCTTATTAATAATATTTTCGTGGATTCAATGATCCCCTAGAGCTAATCCTCTCTCCTAAAATAATGCAATTACTCACATATGAAGTCTATAACAATCATCATGTAAAAGATAGAAAACATGAGAAAAAACAAAAAAAAAAGAACGAATAACGGGGGATCAAAATTCAGAACCCATCTTTGAGTTTCTCTTCGTTTATCCGAGCGTTGAAGCTCTCTCTAATGGCTAAGAACTATTAAATTTGAAAATCTCAAATGTATTTCACTCAAAATTTGTGTGTCCTACAAATGAGGTTTGCAGCTCTTTATATAAAAAAATCCCTACACCTTGAAAGAAATAAAACATTATTAAAATGATTTAGTTCTCCAGTACTCATATTTTATGCCCCTACTTTGATATCCATGTTTGGTGCCCATATTTTGATGCACATGCTTGGTTCTCATGCTAGGTGCCTATATTTTGATGCCCATGCTTGGTTCCCATGGTAGGTGCCCATATTTTGATGCTCATACTTGGTTCTCATGCTTGGTGCCCATATTTTGGTGCTCCATTACCTATACTTTGTGCACATACTTTGATGTCTATGTGTGGTGCTCATACTTTGATGTCTATATTTGATTCCCATGCTTGGTATTCATAATTTGATGTTCATGCTAGGTGTGGATCGTTTTGGACATTATGGAGATATTTATGAGAATGATATTATGATGGTCAACGGAGACATTATGGAAAAAACTGGAGAAAAAAATGGTCTTGGTCGTTTTTCATCCCGTCTTACCCCAATTTTCACTTATTAAATCTTACAAACACAACAACAAAAGAAACATGTAAAAATAATACATAATCACATGTAAATATCATAATAGTTATCAAAATCACATTTTCTTCTGAAAAATATACGGGATCTCTACACGTTCCCAAACTAGTGTCAAACAGAAACAAAGGTTAGATCTTGACGAATCTTGCATTAATGATTTATAAACTTTTAAAAAGTTAAATTTTATGAATTTATCGTTTTGTTATTTTATGTTTTTATAAAACGTTTAAAATTATATTTTATATATTTGAGTTTTGAAAGAAGAAAAAACATAGACTAGTCTCTACACACTAAGCGTCGGTCGCCATCATAATACACGAATTACAGGGCACAACACATAGAGGTAATCGAAAAAGCAAAGTTGTAAAAAAAACCTATACAAAATGCAGTAAAAGTCACATTCCCCATCTACGTTTCTGCGTTTGGTTCAGTTTTTTAAGAAAGTTTCAAAATCAAATGTTAATGAACCTTCGTCGGGTCCAATCGGCTCAGACAAGGAGCAAACTCCAACGGTCGCATTGTCCATCAGCCATTCCTCAAACTCCGACAAGATCTTGTTCTGTTGCAAGTTGTTATTACTTTCCGGTTGCTGCAATGTTTGACTGCACAAACTATCAGGAGGACCAAATACATCTGCATTAGTCTGATTCCGATGACTTCCATTGTCAGTCGAGTTCTGGCCTGGATGTCGAGTGAACTCATGGCTTTGAGAAACAGGCACGGTCGGGAAGTAACCGGTTGTGTCGTGCAGTTGATCCCCGAGTTGGGTGTACATTTCCATGCTTATTGGTGATGAGACATCTCGCCACCCGTCTGCTGCTGCCAAGAGAGGAGAGCTATGAGTATCTTGTAAACCTTTCACAGTATCACAATAACTGCCCATGTTGCTATTATCATTCAAAGGGGCATAGTTGGGTAAGTTAGACAAGAACCCTCCTCCACTTGCTAGTGGAGATTCTAGAATTTGACTGGAAGCGGTTGCTCGGGACCAATGGTGACCAATGTATAGACCTCTATTGTTTTGGACGACATTATTGCGAACACTGCTCAACAGTGGCACAGAAAGATGTTGCAACCCATGATTTTGCAGAATGGTCCTTGACTGCCCCATTCGACAACTGGATCTCACATTCGAAAAACCATTGATCCTGGTGGCTGAGGAGCATGCCCGTATCCCCACTCGGCTTCTTGGCATAGAATTAGGGGATAACCTTATAAGTCTTGGAGAAGAATTCCTGGGATGCACTCGGGCCATGGCTGATGGCGCCCGAATTGGAGGAGGTTTTACTACTGGTTGGGAAGGCATCTTTTGGTTCCTAAAATACTCCCTTTGACTCTTCCAAATGTCCTCTTTATCATTGGCATGGCAATGATCGATGCTGGACACTCCGATACACCAGTATGGGCATGGAGCACGGGTATCACAGACATAACAGTGACACTGCAAAGTGAAACAAAAACAAAATAAGAAAGGGCTTAGCAGAAACACATACATTTTTGGCTTCACAAAAGATGGGAAAAACCAGAGTGAAGTGTCTACATTCTTACCATGTCACAGTACTTCTCGTGTAATGTTGACTTGAATGGGTACTTTGCACAAGAATGACGTGGATGAGGGAAGTCTCTACATGCTATCTACACAAAGAAATAATGCTTTTGATGTCAGCTTAATGAGTTCAACACCTGCATTCTAAGGAAACCAAGCAAAACAATTCAGTGATTTGTTATCGGATCTGATCGAAAGAGTACAGAATGGAAGGTGAACACCATGAACCCTTTGAATCTCTTGAATCTGAACTACTATAATCGCTAATCAATGGCTGAAAAAGTAAGCCATCGGATTCATGATTTTGATGTTATTTCTATAATTAGGAGCCATGTATTTATGTTTCAAGTCTTCCCTTCCTGAAAGAACAACAAGAACATCGGGATCATGCTTTCTAACTAAACACAAGACACAAAATCCGCACTTCCTCACGAACTCGACGAGTGAACCCACAAATCTCAGAGCATCAGATGATCGGAAAATTGAAGGTAACCCGAGATATTAGCGCATACAGTACATATCGAATACCATTGAACATTCATATAGTTTCTCCCAGAAGATTAAATCATCGAATCAACAAACCGACCGGAGTAATTTTCAAAGATTGGGGAAGATTAGGAGCAATTTACCTCACCCTTTTGCCCAACCACAAGCACTTCATCACACTCTGCTGCGTTAACATCATCGTCAACTGCAGTCGTCGCCGTGTCCACCGCCGCCGTCTTCTTTTCGGGATCGCCGTCCAAAACCACACAATCGTCGTCGCAATCGTCTTCCACATTCAGATCCGACGACTTTGACTTCTGTTTTGAGACTCTCTTCACATCGGATACAACCTCTACTTCATCAAAACTGTCCGATTTCCCACCGACGGCTTCCAAAACCTCAGAAAGCCACTTGAATTCATCAACCCTAGGATCAGGTTCCTCATCGGAGCTAACATCGACTACGATAGGGTTCATCGAACCCATAGATGAAATTCAGATAAAATACAGAAAACCCAGAGAAATCAAAGCATAACAGGGAATCCAAGTGCATGAGTATGCATCGGAATTCAATAAATAAACTGAAATACGAGAAGTTGGACGGTTTCGTTGTACTCGAATTGGAATTCAACTCTCCAGTGATCGCCGAAGATAGAAACTAAGAGCGAAGGTGAAGAAGAGAGAATTAGGGGCAAGAAAAAGAAAGCAGAGAAACCTAAGCATGCGAACTTGAGGGACAGAAATGTAAACACATTGCAGAAAAAGGAGGGTAAAAATGTCAGAATTCATAACTTCAACTATAATATGAATAATCAAAATAGTTAATCCAATTAAATTACATACATTTTTTCTATCTTTTATACATAAATTATTACATTCCTTTTTGGTTATTAGATTCTTCCTTCACATAGCTTTACTCACATACGGGTTGTTAAATTGGATGATGATTGTAATGGATGTCGGTTCATTTCGAAAGAAATTATACAAAATTGCAGAATATTATGAAGCTATACGATTAGAAGTATCGAAATAGATGATAAGTTCTGTATTTAAAATAACATATAAAATAAGATAACTCCAAATCAATCAATAATTGATACGTATATCTAACTGATATATATTTATAGATTGAAAATAATTATTATAATTTATGTAATTTTTATAATTAATATAATACTTATTTTTTATAAAAATATAAAAAATTTTGGATTAGACAATCTATTTTTTTTTTCAAAAATCAAGTTTTCATCCTATTTTTTGTTTGATTTTGGTCATAATCTGATTTTTTCCTTGACTTTTACCTCTAATTCTATTTTTCTTCAAGAATCTTCTTTAATTCAATTTTTCCTTGATTTTAGCATTCATCTAATTTCTCATTTAAATTTAACTCTAATCATATTTTCTCCGAAACTATTCAAATCCGTAAAAACTTATATGTTAACTAAACATTGACAATCTGGTAAATCCTAAAAACTCAATTTTAAAAAATAAAATAATGGCTTTCAATAAAAAAAATCATAATCTAAATAATTTAAAGAATTCGTAGTAAAAATTACATAAAATCCTGACATTATCTCGAAAATATCGGATAATTTATGTTATTTAATAATGTTAGAATTTTATGCAGTTTTTATTTGTGATTGTTTTAAATTGTTTAGTTTTTTATTTTTGGGTTATAAACTTTCATTTTCGTATTTTAAAATTGAGTTTTTTGGACTTTAATATGATTTAACAGATTGTTAACATTTAGTTAACATATATGGATTTTGACGGAATTTGAATAGTTTGGAGGGACCATAACCATAACCATAATCTTTATCTCTTTAATGATCTGGTATTAGAAGAAAAAAACAACTTACACATGAATTGGTGACCATAACCATGTATTTATTGATAGAAAAACTATGTTATTTCCATTTATTTATATCATAAAGTTTTAAAACATTATGGTCTTTCTCTTGAGGATCTTTAATGACACAAATTCTCTAGATTATATAGTTTGTTATTGTAGAAGATTTCCTGAACTTGGTTGTCTAAGTTCATTTCTTCTTAATAATATCACACATACTAGTATGATAATATTATCAATAACAATTGAAGGAGTGTTAACAAAAAATTCCTCATTAAGACAAAGTCTTTAGCACTTTTACCACCCTCAACAACTTTAAAGAATCGAGCATTATTGTCTAAAAATTTATCTTAATTGTGGGATAATAGAACTTAAAACCCTTGTATCTTTTAAAATATCTAGTAAAATAACAACTAATAGTCTAAATTCAATTTGGTTTCATTTGACTTGTGAAATCTTACCTCAAGTGGACATCTCCAAATGTGAAGCTGTTTTAAGCTTGTTTATTTTTGTCCAGAGCTTATAAGTGATTTTATTTGTTGTCTGCTTCTACCATGGTGATTTTGGCAAGTTAGAGTAACAAATCACACTCTTCTCCTCACCATGTCTTTAAGCATTTTATTTCGTTTTTCAACAACACCATTCATGCTAGGCCACCGTAATATGGTGTATTGTGGGAACAATATCACATTAATTTAGGAATTTAACTAATGATCTTGGACATTATTCATTTTGACTCATGGTATCTACAATAGTATTCTTCAACACGGTCAAAAGAAATAGTTCTTATTATTTTGTTAAGTTATTTTTCAATTTCAATCTTATAACTTTTGAATATGTCTAATGACTATGATTTTTCATGAATTAGATATAGATAACCATATCATTAATAGTTTATAGGGCTGGGCACGGGTTGGGTACCCGAACCCGAACCCGGACGAGTAGGCATTTTCCTACCCGAACCCGAGGAGCTCGGTGCCCGAGGCTCGGGTACCCGCCAAATGCACCGGGTACCTGCGGGTACCCGAACCCGAATGTAAATTAAATTTTAAATTAAATTAAATGTTATACCAATTAGTATAAGTGATGTCAAACATCATATATGTGGTGGCGAGGGTAAACGCTGATAGAAACGAAGAGAGATGCGTCAGGAAGAAGAAAGGGAGACAAAGAGAGGGCGACGAATCAGATCGGCGGAGTTGCTACTACGAGAGGTGATAGGAGCGAAGAGAGTTGCGTCGGGAAGAAGAGAGTGAGACGAATCAAGTCGGCAGAGTTGCTACTGCGAGAGGTGACAGGAGCGAGCGATGATGGAAAAGAAGAGAGTTGCATAGGCAAGAAGAGAGGGAGACAAAGAGAGGGCGATGAATCAGATCAGGGGGAAGGAAGAAAAAAAGAAGGAATACCTAAGGGGGATGAGATGGAGGTCGGTTGTTGGAAGGAAGAAAAAAAAGAAGTTAAATGAAAACTTAACCTAGGGTTGAAGTGACATAACTGTAAATAAGTGTAATGTAATGTCTAATCATATATGTATATATATATACTCGGGTACCCGCGGGTATCCATTTTAGTTATTTTAAAAACCGAACCAGAACCCGCAGGTAATGACCCGAACCCGAACCCCCGAGTTCGAGTAATTTTTCGCGGGTTCGGGGCGGGTGTTCGGGTCAGGACGGGTTCTCCGGGTAATTTTCTCAGCCCAAATAGTTTATCCATCCACATTTGAAAAGATTGATGATCGTTCCAAGAAGGTGTAGGAAATGGTCCACAAATGTGTGATACTTGTAATACAGGGTAAGTCGGTACCACCGACTTATCTATGTATATATATATATATATATTATTAATGATAGGGTTTAAAAAAATTCAAAGAAAAGGAGAGAGCAACCGTGGGTGAATTCAACACAGAGAGAGAGAGAGAAGCAACCGAGAGAAAGAGGAAATGGAAAAAAAAAAGAAAAGGGAAGAAGATAGAAGAAGGAAAAAAGGAAGAAGAAATTGGAGAAGGATCTTCAATTATTCATCGCGTTTTTCGTGGGTGGATTGTAATCGAGATTATGGTAAATCTCTAAATAATTTGTTGTGATTATTCTCTTAATTCGAAGATTCATATTATGGAAATTGATTAATTTAACGGATCTATAATAGAAAAAATTGATTGGTTTTGTTGTTAGCGATAATATCAAGAATCGTCAAGTCGTCGGGGAAGCTAAGGTGATGATTTTCTCCACTCTAATTTCGGATTTGTGGTTGATTTATGGAAAGGATTATACTTTTAAAACGAGGCATAATCACGATAGAATTTATAGGATCATAATGGAAAAAGTGAGATGTCACAAGTGAAATTGGATTAAATCCTTGATTTTTCATATGCGAATTGATGACAAGTATATGAGTTGTATAAGTGACTAGAGATGATCTAGAGAATTGACGTGCGACCAAATGTTGGAGTCGGAGAACGTCGATATTTTGGTTTAGTGTTAAAGCCGAGTGAATATCTTGTTAGTGTGCTCGATCGAGTGATTTCACACTCGAACCTTCAAAAGAAGGCGTGTGCGAGCGCGTTGATGAGAGTTGTCACCTGAGGAGTATCGGGTCGATGATGTTAGTATTGTGACACTTGGATCAGGGTCGACGTCATACCATACTGGGGTTGTGGTAACCTTGCGAGCGACGGAGCGTCAAGTTAGTCAGGTTAGTGGATCTGCCGACGTCGTACCGTGTTAGGCTTATGGTAACATTTCGAGCAACAGAACGTCAAGTTACTCAGATCAGTGGATCTGCCAACGTCGTACCGTGTTGGGGTTGTGGTAACCTTTCGAGCGACGGAGCGATGTATCGTACTGATGGTTGGGGTACGTTGTGAACTTGTGAGATATTTAGTGTGTTGGGGTCCTTTGGACTTTACGAGCATATGCTCGAGCTAGAGTCGTGTGGACTCTGTGTGTTATACTAGTCTTAGACTTTGGATACTTAGTCGGGTTGGGTAGAGTTGTCTGTATATCTTTAGTTTAGATCATGGATATATCATTATTTTATAAAATTCAGTTCAAGCGGGAAAATACGTGGCACAGATTACGTACACGTATTGATCTCACCGAGTGCGTATTTCGTACTCACCCTATTTATGGGCTGTCGTGAATGGACAGGGTCTGGCAAGGAAAAAGAGCAACGAGGTTGAGCAGCAACATGAAAGCTTACAGCGGACTGATGGGAGAGGCGTGCACGAGGTCTCGATGAGTTTTATTTTGTATTTCCTATATATTTTATTCATTTACCATGACTCTAATATTTACGTATTTGTTTTGCTATTTGTTCTGGACCATTCTTATTTTGAAATAAATCATTTATTTTGTTTTAGAAATGTGTTTGAGCGATGACACGTGTAGCCACCTCTTGAAGGTGATGGTGGAAACTTCTGGTTCCGAGGTAGTTCCGGGATGGGGGTGTTACAAATTGGTATCAGAGCCTGGTTATCATTTTCGTATTTATCGTTTTCATTGGATTTCAAAATGTTTTGTGAAATGTTTTAATAAAGCCACGAGACTGTAGCACACATGTCCTGAAATGTCTAGTGGGTTAAGAGATATGAAAACTAATAGTAGTTAATTGTATGTAACAGACAGTACCGAGGAGGATGATTACTAGATCTCTTGGTCGCGGGATGAGCGGAGACTCTCATTCCACTATCCGTACGCAGTCTCAATCATCAGGACAAAGATCGCGAAGTGGAATAGATAGAGATGTCATGAGAGAAATGTTGAGAGAGCTATTAGCATAAAGTCGAAAACATGATCAAGAGGAGAGTTTGGCGACGCCACAAGTACCGGCGCAGGCACCGACACTGCCACCACCACCAATGCCACGTCCAGTGTTTAATCAGAGGCATGTGGAGACGTCGGAGTATTTCTATGTCATGGATGACATGGCTAAATGGGGTACAAAGTCATTTCGTGGCGGTGCGATACCTCCCATGAAGGCGGAGGAGTGGATGTTTCGATTAGAGCGGAACTTTCGATCATCTAGATGTCCATTAGAGTTTAAGATGATACTGTGTTCCATTATTTGGAGGGAGAAGCGGTGTTTTGGTGGGAAGAGATTCAGAGGGAACGTCCAGATCATATGTTTTCTTGGGATGAGTTCAAACAACTTTTTGAGTTGAAATATATACCACACACTGCTCATGAAGAGATGGAGTTGTTCAACCTGAGGATCTAACGAGTATTATCCGAGTGCATACTCTTGGAGTTCAGATTTTAGAATCCCAAGGGGTTGTCAAGGAGGTACCCGTGGTGATAGAAGAGAAGAACTAGCTGCAGAGCTTATCATCATTCCGATGGAATACTATGATGTGATCCTTGGAATGGATTGGTTATCAAGACATCGAGCTGTGATGGATTGTCGTCGCGGTCAAGTACGTTGCCAGAAAAGCGGCAAGGAGCTTAAGTATAAAGGAATTCGCTCGGGTCAAGCGATTCACATCATCTCAGTGTTGCGTATGGAACGATTACTAGATCAAGGGTGTGACCTATAAATCACTACCATACCGGTAGAAGAAGTGGGTCCATCTGTGTAAGTCGAGGAGATCCCTATAGCGCGATAGTTTGCAGATGTTTTCAAAGAACTGTAGGGCTTACCACCAACGCGAGGGGATCCATTTGAGATTGAGCTAGAACTGGGTACTGCTCCAATATCAAAATCTCTATTTCGAATGGCACCAACGGAAATGGCGGAGTTGAGGAAGCAATTAGATGAGCTACTTGAGAAAGGTTTTGTACGACCGAGTACATCACCATGGGATGCACCAATCCTATTTGTGAAGAAGAAAGATGGGACTTTCAGACTGTGCATTGATTATAGGGCTCTAAATAGAGTCAGTGTGAAAAGTCGTTACCCACGGTCGAGGATCGATGAGTTATTAGATCAGTTAAGAGGTGCGACTTGGTTTTCAAAGATAGATTTAGCATCGGGATATCATCAGATTCCAATTGCAGAAGGTGACATTAGGAAGACCGCATTTCGAATACGATATGGGCATTATGAATTTGTGGCCATGCCATTTGGTTTGACTAATGCCCCTGCTACATTCATGAAGCTAATGAACAATGTGTTTCGGGACTACTTGGATCCTTTCGCTATTGTATTTATAGATGACATTCTGGTTTACTATAAGAGCCTAAAGGAACACGAGGAACATTTGTGCTTAGTGTTAGAGCGTCTCAGAGAACAACGATTGTTTGCGAAGTTGAAAAGTGTAATTTCTGGAAGAGATGTGTTGGGTTTTTGGGACATGTCGTATCGGAGGAATGAGTTTCTGTCGATCCTAAGAAGGTGTCAGCGATTGTAGGTTGGAAACAACTGAAAAATGCAATAGAGATAAGGAGCTTTTTAGGATTAGCAGTGTACTATCGACGTTTTGTTATGAACTTTGCTAGTCTAGCGAAGCCAATGACGAGACTTACGGAAAAAGATGTACCTTTTGTTTAGAATGAAGATTGTGAGAAGTCCTTCAATGAGCTAAAAGAGAAGCTAACGGATTCCCCAGTGTTAGCCTTACTACAACCAGGGGTTCCATACATAGTTTACACGGATGCGTCAAAGACGAGATTAGGATGTGTACTTATGCAGGGAAATCACGTGATTGCTTATGCATCAAGGCAGTTACGTAAGCATGAAGAGAATTATCCGACTCATGATTTAGAGATGGCAGTCGTGATCTTCGCGTTAAAGATTTGGAGGGCATATCTTTATGGGGAGAAGGTACAGATTTTTAAGGACCACAAAAGTCTAAAGTACATATTTACGCAGCCAAAGTTGAATCTGCGTCAGAGAAGGTGGATGGAGTTTGTCGCAGACTACGAGGTGGACATCGTGTACCATCCAGGGAAGGCAAATGTTTTTGCAGATGCGTTGAGGTACAAGAGAGTTGAGGTTTCAGCTATGCAAGAATTCAGTGATTTGATTAGTTAGATAAGTGCTTTGAGACTAGAGGCAGTACAGACTGAGTTCAATAGTGCCGGTTGGCAAGTAGTAAATCAGGCTGATCTATTGGGTAGAATTCGTACATCACAATTATCCGATGAGAGATTACAGAAGATTCGTAATAATCAGCAAGACCTGAGGTACAAGTTGTATCAGATCAGGGAAGACGATCTAATGATGATTAGTGGTCGAGTTTGTGTACCGAAGGATCTAGAGATCCGAGAAGAGATTCTAAGCCAAGCTCACCAATCCAAGTTTTCAATTCATCCGGGATCGACGAAGATGTATCGGGATGTTCGCGAACTTTATCAATGGCCAGGAATGAAGAAGGACATTGTTTGAATGGGTAGCAAAATGTCCAACGTGTCAATTAATTAAAGCGGAGTGACAAATACCAAGCGGAAAATTGCAAAGTCTACCAATCCCCGAATGGAAGTGGGACCATATTACCATGGATTTTGTGACGGGTCTTCCAAGGACGCAAAGTGGCAAGGATATTGTTTGGGTGGTTGTGGATCGACTAAGTAAATCAGCTCATTTCATTTTGATAAAGAATACTTTTGATGTGAATCAGCTAGCCAGGATATATATTGTGTAAATTGTGAAGTTGCATGGGGTTCCATCGAGTATCGTGTCAGATCGAGATGGGAGATTCACCTCGCGTCTTTGGCAGGCATTTAAAAAAGAGTTAGGAACCAAATTACGCATGAGCACCGCATATCATCCACAAACAGACGAAAATCTGAGAGAACTATAAGGACGCTTGAAGATCTATTACGAGCATGTGCGTTGGAGTGGCCTGGTAGTTCGAAGAATCATTTACCACTTGTTGAGTTCGCATACAACAATAGTTATCATGCTAGAATTGGGATGCCACCATATGAAGCTTTATACAGGCGACCATGTCGTACACCCTTGTGCTGGACTGAAGTAGGGGAAAGATCTATCTTTAGAGCAAAGATTGTCGAAGAGGCCATGGAAAGGATAAGATGAAAATGAAGACGGCTTAAGATCGTCAGAAGAGTTATGCTGATCTAAAAAGGAAGGATGATGAGTTTAACATTAGAGATATAGTGTATTTGCGAAGTCAAGCGAGGCGAGGGAGATCAGGTGGGAGTCGAGTGAACAAGCTATCACCAAGGTTCACAGGACTGTTTAAAGTGATTGAGCGAATTGGAGTAGTGGCCTATCAATTGGAGCTTCCCTCATCATTAGAGGGAATACATGATGTGTTTCATGTATCATTGTTGCGTAAGTGTCTATCGGTACCAGAGAAAATACTTGTTGAGCCACCAAAAACCTTGAGGAAAGACTTAACGTATAAAGAACGTCCAATACGCATTGTGGATCACCAAGTGAAACAGTTGAGGCGTAAGCAAATTTCGATGATAAAGGTTGTGTGGGAATATCGTGGCGTGGAAGGAGCAACATGGGAATTAGAAGAGAATATGAGACATGTGTATCCCGAGTTCTTTGGAGATGAGTTGTATGGTTCTTCTATTCACTCAGTATAAATGTTGTCATAAGAATCATAGATATAGAATTCGAGGACAAATTCCTTTGTAGTGGGGGAGAATTGTGATACCCATAATACATGGTAAGTCGATATCACCGACTTACCTATATATATATATATTATTAATAATTAGGGATTAAAAAATTAAAAGAAAGGGAGAGAGAACCGTGGAGAATCCAGCAGAGAGAGAGACAGAAGCAACCGAGAGAAAGAGGAAATAAAAGAAAAAAAAGAAAAGGGAAGAAGAGAGAAGAAGGGAGAAAAGAAGAAGAAATTGAAGAAGGATCTTCAATTATTCATCGCGTTCTTCGTGGGTGGATTCTAATCGAGATTGTGGTAAATCTCTAAATAATTCGTTGTGATTATTCCCTTAATTTGAATATTTATATTATGGAAATTTATGGTATTGAATGGATCTATAATAGGAAAAATTTGGTCAGTGTTGTTGCTAACAATATTAGCTAGAATCGTCAAATCGCCAGGAAGCTAATGTGAGAATTTTCTCCATCGTAAATTTTGGATTTATAATTGATTTATGGAAGAGATTATATTTTTAAAACGAGGCATGATCACAATAGGATTTATAAGATCATAATGGGAAAAGTGAGACGATAGAAGTGGATTGGATTAAACTCTAGATTTATCATATGAGAATTGATGACAAGTATATGAGTTGTATAAGTCACTAGAGATGATATAGAGAATTGACGCGCAACCAAGTGTTGGGGTTGGGAACGTCGGAAGAAGGCGTGTACGAGCGCGTCGGTGAGAGTTGTCACGTGAGGAGTATCGGGTCGATGACGTTATTATTGTGACACTTAGATTTGGGTCGGCGTCATACCGTGCTGGGGTTGTGGTAACCTTGCGAGTGACGGAGCGTCGAGTTAGTCAGGTTAGTGGATCTGCCGGCGTCGTACCGTGTTGGGGTTGTGGTAACCTTTCGAGCGACGGAGCCTCGAGTTAGTCAGATTAGTGGATCTGCCAGCGTCATACCGTGTTGGGGTTGTGGTAACCTTTCGAGCAACGGAGCGATGTATCGTACTGATGGTTGGGGTATGTTGTGACCTTACGAGATCTTCAGTGTGTTGGGGTCTTTGGACTTTGCGAGCGTATGCCCGAGCTAGAGTCGTGTGGACTCTGTGTGTTATGATCCAGTGTGGTACTAGTCTTAGACTTTGGATACTCAGTCGGGTTGGGTAGACTTGTCTGTATATCTTTAGTTTAGATCGTGGATATATCGTAATTTTATGATATTCAGTTGAAGCGGGAGAATACATGGCATAGATTACGTACACGTATTGATCTCACCGAGTGCGTATTTCTTACTCACCCTATTTATAGACTGTCGTGGATGGACAGGGTCTAGCAAGAAAAAAAGAGCAACGAGGTTGAGCAGCAACATGAAAGCTCACAGCGGACTGATGGGAGAGGCGTGCACGAGGTCTCGATGAGTTTTATTTTGTATTTCCTATATATTGTATTCATTTATTGTGACTTTGATATTTATGTATTTGTTTTGCTATTTGGTCCGGACCATTTTTTGGAATAAATCATTTATTTTGTTTTATAAATGCATTTGAGCGATGACACGTGTAGCCACTTATGGACACTCTTGATTCTGAAACTCTTGATTCTGAAGTAGTTCTGAAATGAGGTATTACACTTTTGCTTTTTGAACCATCTATCTTTTCAATTATGCCCTTGCCAAACAATCTTTATGCAACACCTTTATATCTCTTTATAGAAACTCTAACTCCCTAAATTTTTACATTAAACTGCATTTGTGAAATCTTCAAAGTTTATAATTTCTCTACGACCTAATTTTAACATGCCCTTCAACTGTTCGTATTGGTCAAGTAAATAATTCAACAATATCTACTCCACATGTCAATCAAATTTTCCTTTTCCTTGAGTCAAACAAACACAGAAAAATTAAATTTCTAATCATGCAACTACTTTCATATACAACCTTCTGTTTCTTGTCAGCTCTATTTTCCTTTTTGTGAATATCATAATCTTCATTCAATGTCATGAAGTTTCATGACCTCCAAGTTTACCATACCCATGTCATTCCATAACGAAAATCACTTTTTCATTCATAACCATGTCCATAGTCGTAGATATGGACACCGAACCAAGCAAAAAGAGAGCTGTCATTTATTACAGTAGGCTTTGCATGAGCGTATCATGTCGCAGAAATATGAAAACTAATTATATCGGTTAGGTTCTTCCGAGGGATTCCAACAGTAATCTATTTCATGTGATAAGAATCGGTGTTTGTGGCTGTGTCCAGTCTTGTCAACATCTCTTCTTTCACTTCATCCTCTTGCGCACTTCGTACAAGTAGCTGAAGACCACCACAGCTGCAGCAACTACCACTCCAACTGCACTCTGTGCCAACACCGTGGTATCTGCAACTGCCTTAGTTGCCGAGGAGCTAGGGTTGAACCCCAGCTCTGAGAGTTTCTTGTGTGACTGTGCGTAGTCTCTGAAGAACGCATCTTCGTCCTGTCAATTGAAGCAGATGCTTAGGGACGATTTTTGGCTCATGGTGTATTCAATCAGCTGGGAGATATAGGAACAGTCTCCTCCACAGGCAATTACTGATTTAGTTTTCAAAAGCGGATCTGATTTGTTAAGCAAGGAATGGGACGGGTGGGACAATTGAGGATTAAGGCATGACAATCTTTCAACAAAACGTACTGTCGAAAGGAGAGAAAAGCTCAAGGTTTTACCTTTGCGTAAAGCTCAACATAATGACGGAACTCAGGGTCATCTAACAAAGCTTTGTCAGTTGGAAGCTTCAATAAGCCCTCTGATTCTCCTTTCAGCAATTCCCTGGTTCCAACGGTAAATGAGATTACCATTCCACAATCTCTTTTTTAAGGAGTAAAGAGAATTGAAACTTACACGAAGTAAGAGTTATCAAACTTCAGAGGCTCTTGTGTCCATGGCCCATCAAAACCTGACCTCTCTGGATGAGCCCTTCCCTAAATATCCGAAACCAAAAGTGAGTCATGATATCCTTGCCAATTATTAGCAAAGCGTGTGAATAACCCCAAAGAGCCTACCAAGGTATGTCCCCCTGAGAGTGCCACGATATCCTTGTCGGACAGTCCCATCCGGTGGAAGATATCTCTAAGATGTTGAACACCTATAAGCAAAAGCACAAACGGAATATCAACCCCATGGTAAGCCAAGAGGAAAAATTCAAAGGTACATTGCGGCAAAACCAGGTAACATATATTTGCCTCCGAGATTCAAATGACAAGGTATTTATTTTAATTAAAATATTTCAGTGTTTGTGATAATTAGAAAAAAATAATTCTACCTTGCTTAGCATCTGGAAGTCTTCCTTCCCTGGGGCAGACATTTGAATCCTAGCAGCGAGTGAGATTCAGTTAATATAGTTAATTGGTTTCGCAGTACGCTATTTACACAGTCCCAAAAGGCTGAGAAATATACTTTTCTGCCAGGAACAAAACTGATGTCAGGCCCCCCAGTAACCTCAACTGCTACAACACCAGCAAGCTGAAACATAAGAACATTGACAATGACATTGTTCAGATTCACACTTGAATATTGTGAGATAACAAGCACTGAGATAGGGGCATTGTTCTGAACATTGCAAGTTTTAAAGCCTTATCTATATTACTAAGGGAACAAAAAATGGACAACCCGTAATATGCATGGCTCTGTCTACTCCACCCAAAAATTCTATTCAATCCAAAAACTTGAAGAATGAGACAGATGAATAAACAAATTTATACATCCACTGCTAAGTTTCTGCAAAGCTCTTGATACTGTTACATCCAGTGATCAGATCTGACTCAATATCTTGACAAACTTGCAGTAAAAAATCACACTGATACATTTTTCTGATCGATACTAGACACAAAGCTTAATTCCTAGCATAAATTAGTTTAAGGTTTACTACAATCTCCTCAGTTGTTTAAACTATATAAGACAGTTTTTATGTTTCAATTCCCCACCTAAAATAATATGAAACTGCATCAGCATATATTGCCTGAAATCCAAAACTTCGATTCTACTATAATTGTGAACGGCCAGAGATTACAAATTTACACTAAAACCAATAATTGACATCATCATGAAGAAGAAATCTCCCAATCCAGAGTGTAATTGTCATTCCCTTATTTCTATACCCTCAAATCCATCCAACACTTATCAATTTCTTAAGATAAAAGCAACATCGCCATCATTCGAAAAGAAGGAATCACAGAAGCATCTTTGCAGTCCAGAAGGAATTTTAAAAAGCCAAAACACAAGAGTTGAAATTGTGATCACCTGATAAAGATCAGCATATGAGATTTTGGGATGTTTAGCCTTCACACCCTCTGAAAATACCAAAGAAAGCATTTTTTACCAAAGAAATCAATATCCATTTCAAAACCATTAATTTCTATAAACTCCAATAATTTAGTACTTTGTTTCTGAATCCATAAGACACAGGAAACACTATCTCGACATTACGAATGCATTAACGACAGGCAAAAACGTGTAAACTATTCATCAACAAAGGTCTGTGGACTACTAAAACAACAAACTCATTGCATGCAACTCAAGAAATTCCTCTGCCAAAACAAAAGATAACAAGCTGCAGTATCTGAAATCTCTCGGAAACTAAAAGCGGCACAAGAGGAACAAAGACCGTCAACCAAAATGAATGGAAAAATGAGCGTCTATGTCCATTGTCTTTACCTTTATGTCGAATAAACGAACGTCTAATTAAATTGAATATAATACCAACTGAATCTTGGTAAAACCAAAAACAAGAACGGAATAACCTACCACAGAGATCGAGAGCGATTTTTAATCCATTATTGGCACCATGTGTGAACTCCTCTTCGTTCCTAATCGAACCATTAGGCCCACCGGTCTTCGTCTTCGCGTCATAGGTTCCAGCATCGTGCCACCTTCATAAACCGAACACGAACATGCGAAAAAACAAATAAAGAAGAGTAGATGCTAGAAAACAATTTCTACCACCTATTTTCTCGTAATTTCCCAGAAATTCCTCTAGATTTCTCAGGAAACTAACATACCACGATCAGTACGCAACGAAAACAATATAGAAAATGGAACATACGCCAATCGAAGCATGATCGGTGCGCAGTTCTTGTTTGCGATGAGAGCACGAAGGTCGCGGCGAGCCTTGTCAATCTCCTTCAGATATTCATGGTCAACTGTCGCCGCCATAGCTGCTGGTCTCGGAGATTTCGAGAGAGAGAGAGAGGAGGAAATAGATTCGTCGAAAGAAACGAGAAAGAGAGAGAGAGAGAGAGAGTGAGGATAATTCGTATATATTGGTCAAGGAGAGGGGATTTTTATAAAAACAATTTATAGTTTTTGTTGGAGTTTGAGCCAAGAGATAAACCACCCAATCGCAACGGGATTAGATGGATCGCGTGGAAATGATCTGCTGCTCTATATCGTAGTAATCCTCCGGTGTACTTTATATACACTAGATTTGCATGTTGCTTTATGTATAATAAACGGAACACAACTGATTACTGCATACCTCAAACGGCATGCATGTTGTATCTTTTCAAAATCTTTGTGTAGTAACAATTTTAGAAAAGGGAACACACTAGAGAAAATCAAAAGCATAATCATGGGTCGATCATTTCTTCTTGTTCCGACCACACTTAACTTGAACTGCAAGCGTCTTCACAACCTTTGGGCAAGAATCCTTCTTCTTTTGTAGTTTGAATGTGCTCTTGGTTACAGGGATTATACACTCTGTCTTTCCTAAACAATACTGTAACCAGAAAACCACAAAACAAATTAAATTTTCTTTTATCCCAAGTAACACAATTCATGCAAAGAAAAGAACAAACATCGTGGTCTCGTATATTTGACAATTCTAAACTCTTGCGTTAATTTTGAATTGAATTAAGTTCAATCCATATTGATATGAATATTTTGATGTTGGGTCCTATTTGATATGTGTAGGCTCGATGGTCGAGTTTAAGTGTAAGAGAAAATGTATTGTTAGTTGTGGTCTTTGATTCGGTTAGGCCATGGGTAATAGACCGATATCTATATGGTTTTGGTCAATTAGTCAATATTTGAATTAGCTTTTGGGTTAAGTTAAACCTAAATACCTTTTGACAAAAATAGAAAAATTGTTTACCTTCTCGATGACTTGTTTGGAAACAGGAGCATTGCATGATCCGAGGGTGAAATTTCCACATACACCGATGGGATTACCGAAGCTAGCAAACTCCACAACGGTAATCTTTTTTGATCCAGGGCATTTAAGCGAAGCTGTAAGATGAACATCATTGGTGATGGCCCGAATATTGTCTTTTTTTCTGATCCAGTTTTGGACATTTGGTGTGTAGTCTTCTCCAACATAAGAACAAACAGTATCTCGGTTAACGATCACGAAATCTATGGATTCTGGTTTGACACCAGGTTCTTCCTCGAATATGACAAGAAGGTTTTTCTTTGGCTTCAAGAAAGATCTTGGGATATGGTATTCAGTCTGAGTTGGTTCGCCTTGTGGGGATAAGAAAGACATCCAGTATCGTCCAATTCCTTGGCCATTCACCCATATCAATCCTTTCCCCATCCCTTTCATTCGAATAGCTACTGAGTTTTGACTCTCTGGTGCATCAAAGTATGTCTGCGATAATTCCATTGTTAGAAAGGGTTCAAGTAGAGTATTCAAATCTCGTATGGTATATGCTTTGGTTTAGATATTGTTTTACCTGGTACCATGTAAGTCCTGGTGCATTTCCATTGAATTTTTCCCATTTTACTTTATTTAAACCTTCCTCGGAGTGAATACCAAGATTTTCACCTTCCATTCCAACCTATAAAGTGATTTTAAGAAACATGAAAAATATGAAATTGTTGAAATATTCTTATTAAATACCAAAAAATGATAAAGTAATGAGATCGAGACAAACCTTGTTTCCCCATTTGCTGTGTTCTGTGAGATCCATTGCTCCAGATTTCAAGCCCATAAGCATAATTCCACGAGGACCGGTGTATCTATGTTCCAGGTAAGATCCACTATCCTATGAATCCATTTCAAGATATTGATACAAATGTTAAAAACAAATATGAAATGTTAACACTAAATACGATTTGAATATGTCATTTTCTTACTGGATATCCTGTTAGAACACCCAACATGGCGAGATGGTTCTCTCCTTTATTCAGTTTAACAGTCTTTTGGAAGACAAAACTCTTCTCTTCATGGCTACCATGTGCATTTCCTACATAATATATAGTATTGTTTAATGTTATCATATGACATCGTGTGATTTAGACAAATCTAGAATGTAGAGATCATTGCATATCTATGTTCTTACCCAAGTATTTTCCATTCAGCCAAACGTGCAACGCGTGTCCAAGACTTGCAATCCTTAGAATAGGCTTCTTTTTCCTAAGTTGGTTCTTTCGGATCTTAAAGCTGTAGACCCAAAATGTATTTTTCCTTTTATATGTTGATATCATGGAGATTATGATTGTTAATATGTAGGAATATTCAAATACTTAATTAAATTGTAAAGTTTATATAAGACTATTGAAAATTTCTAAAAATGAGATCATGAAATACATATTTTATGTTAATAAAACTATTAAAATCAATTTTATAGATTCTGTAAATGAGTATATGGATTCCAAGCTATCATGATAAATCTTACATTGTGGTGTACCATGCATAGTCTGTCTTGTCTTTAGCCAAGCCATAGAGTTCAACCGGGATATAAGAGCCACCGTGTAGACCTTTTGGCACAGACTCGCTAAACACATTAAACTCAAACTTCTTGTTCGCCTTTTTGGATTTAACAAAGTTCCTCGAAGTGTGCTGAGAAAGAATCTGGTTCAATTTGGAAAAAAAAGAATTAAAGATGCATAATTCTTTCATTTTCATTGGGAAATAATATGAATATCTAAATCAAGATTTAAGTTCTCATCACTTGTGCAGTGTTGTAAACAATGGTCTTGCAGTCTGGAAGGATACTGATGGATCGAGGCGGTATGATATAATTTCTTCCCTTAAAGTTTATGGCTTCTGAAGATTCTGTATTGTTGTTAGCCAAAAATGCAGCACAAGATTTTGTTCCCGGCTGCTGATAGTATCTGATCTGTAGTCATTACAATAGAAATTTTGTTCAAATAAACTAAATTTACGAAGGTAAATTAATCAATATGTTTCTAATTTATCACATGAAAGATGTGGAAAGATGATGCATATGCAATACTATTAAGAGATACAATCTATTTGATTGTTACGAGAATATTCTCTGATAATAGTAATCTTATTGATTACTATTATAATATTCTTCGAGATGCTCTTTATATTCTCCAAGATTCCATTGATTACTCCAAATATATATTTCAAGATACTCCAAATATTTTTTGGAATTCAATGAGGTCTCGGAGAATATTCTCATGACAATTAAAGGGATTGTATTCCTTGATAAATACCTCTGTGTATTGGCTTGGCTTCTCAGTCCTAGACTGGCCCTAAAGAAGTGCTTTTTTGCACAAGTCAAGAGCGTTATGAAGGTGCTTTAGATGGCCATATTTTGGTTCCTTTTCTAGTCCTATAACCCAATAAATAAAACAGACAACAAGAAATAATATATTCACTCAATAAGATTCATTGATATACAAAGATTATGTATTTACTATTTATGTTTAGTGTATTTTACCGTATTCATCAAGAGGCGCATCGTCATAGTAACGAGTGGTAACATAATGTGCAGAGGTTCGTCCAAAGTTTGTCCCTCCGTGGTACTACAAAAAAGAAAGATATATCATATTAGATAAAACAACTCTTAGTAAAATCAACTTTAGACAGAATACTTGAGCATGTGTACATGTAAATCTTTCATACCATGTAATAGTTTACATGACTTCCATTCTTAGAGAAGAATCGAGCAACAGAATACGCAATGTCTTCAACTGATCTTTGGGTTGGAGGATCACCAAAAACACGAAACCTGTAGAATTATAAAATTCCATAATTTTTTTATTTTGATACATAGCATTCTGGAAACCTAATTCCAATTTCAAGTAGTTTATGTTAACTATGAATTTGAGTCTAACTAATATCAAAAGTCATATCAGTAATTTAGGATTTTCCAATACCATATATAAGAGTTTATAATTCTCATTCTAACCAATATGCGACAGTATAATGTAACCGAATATTAATCATGGTGTGCACTTACTGAGTAGTCCAGTTCTCGGTCCATATCGAGGGCTTGTTTTCTTTATTCGGACCAGGAAATGTATCACCACAATGTCTTCCATTGCAAGCATTAATCTATTTCACAAATTCGCAACATTAAACCTTCAAGATTACTTTTCTTTATAGTAAAAAAAACAATTCAAAGTCTTTCAAGATTCACCATTGTATTAGGAGCATCATTTTGCTTGCACATAGCCCATGGGATCCCAAGATTCATCGAATCAACCAGGTTAGATGCCCAGTTAATGTAGTTCATACCGTCCTTTCCGTACGCGCGTTGAACAGCGCTATACTCATTCTCTATCTGCAAATTCAATTCCATTATAATCACGATTCATGTTGAAACATTTCTTGTAGGAATAAACAACAATTCATGTCCAACTTGAAGCTTTGTTTCACCTGTCCTAATATAATGGGGCCTCCTTGTGAAGCAAACAACTTCTCCTCCTTCATCTTACCAATTATTGTTCGAACATACCTTTCTGTGTGTTCCTGCAAAAAAAAAAAAAAAATCTTATATCACTACTAAAACAAGATACATGACTCGTTTCAATTATTTACGATTTCATATATTCGCACACGCAAAAATCTTGTACTTACCTTGAATTGTTTGTTATCCGTACGAAAGAAGATCCCAGGCACTTCTCTTAGCCAATAAGGAAGACCTCTTCAAACATGGTAAGGTTTACAGAGGATATAAAAATATCAAACAAAGAACAAACTAGATTTTGAAAGAATCGATTTTGAATAACAAATTGGATCGTACCCGTGAGTCCATTCAGCCTGGATGAACGGTCCAAGCCTCAAGGTCACATACATACCATTATTCTCAACCAACTTGATGAACTTCACCAAGTCAGCTTGCCCCGAAAAATTGAACTGCAAAACAAACACATGAGTTTCAAACCAAAAATATCTGAAAAATGCGTTTAAATCTATCTAAATGTAAAATATAATTCGAAACTGTATGATTATATATATATATATATGTATATGAATTTATAGTTCATTTTTAATCGATTTCATACTAGACAATATAACAATAATGAAAATTCGTAAGTGTGTATACACACATGTTTGGATGTGCTTGGCAATGATCTAAAGATTTGGCTTGTGTTCTAAAAGTTGTATACCTTCCCTTGTTCAGGCTCATGCACATTCCAAAAAACATAAGTTTGGATAGTGTTCAGACCACCTTGTTTCGCCCTCTTGATAATGTTCGGCCACATCTAAAACAAAACTCACATCTTAGAATCTCGATCAAATGACAACATAGAACAGAAAAGCCATCTTTTTCATAAATCAAAGCACGAAAAAAACTAAAAAAAGATTAATTATTTTGGAGATATATACATCAGGAGTGCTACGAGGGTAATGAACAGAGCCTGAAAAAAGAAGCTCTCTTTTGCCATTGATGATAAGAGAGGTTCCATCATAAGTGACACCATTGTTTTTCTTCTTGGCAAGAACACCAGAGAATGAAGAGGAGAGACAGATGACGAAAAGGGCTAATGAAAGCCCTAGATTCAGAGAGAGTATCTTCATGACACTATCTCTCTATGTTTTTTTTTTTCTTTTTGCTTCTTCGCCTCCTTCCTTGGACCTCTTCCTTGTTGAATGATAAGAAATCAACAAGGAGAGTTCAAATTACAAGGTTTGAGAGAAGACGATGATATAAGAGTCATATTCATAAGACATAAGGTTTCAGAGAAATTCACGGTTCCGAAAACTTCTTTCTGACATTTCTCATTTTTTTCTTTTTTAAAATGGTTTGGTATGTGCTATTTTTAACGTTTATGTTTTCTTTTTGCATGGTCATATTCTTTTCTTCTTCCTAATTTGGCGGGTAAACATTAAATTCTTTTTTGTTTTATTACACTTTTGATCCGAGCACAAGATCCCTAAATATTTTTCAAAAAAATGAAAAAAAAAGACGAGAGATCCAAAATTAACTCAGTATCTTTAGTTTTTTTCTAATAAAACATATTGTTCGTTATTTTTTATTCCAAACAAAATAAAAAATATTAATGCATTCTAATTGCGTGCAAATAGAATTAAAAAGATGTAAATTAACACAAATATTAGAGATAACAACGATAGTATAGAAATGAGATTTTTGTTTTTTCTCTTTTAATCTTACACGTTTTAATTTTCTAAATTCAATTATGTATCTTTTATTCTAATTTTTAGTTTTGTAAATATAAATTTATACCCTTTTTTAAATTTTAAATGAAATGACTTTCTTTATTTTATTATCATATATTAATAATAAAAATATATTCTTTCTTATTTTTATGGTTTTTTAAGAGATATTCTTAATATTTACTTTTGGATATTTTATATTCATATGGGATCTCATTGAATTAATAAAGTTACATAATTGATTTGATTCATCAAAAATCAAATTTGTTTATTTTTTGGATAAATTTTCCCTCTAACTAAAATAAAATTACATCACCAAAATGAAACAAAAATTTAGTCTGATTTTTCAGTTTTGTTAAAAAAAAAACAAAATGAATTTCTAAATCTACAATTATATTTTAGGGTAAATAACTTCGATATCCCTTAGAATAGCACATCCAAGTTTTACAAAAATCTTTATATTTTTTATATATATATCCATAAATTAAGGTAAAATTTTTATAAAATCCTTAGAATGTATCTAGATTTAATTTTAAAATTCTTCAGTTATATCAATCTAACAATCATTTTAATATATGTGTTTCTATAACGTGACAACATAAAAAAACTGAATTACCACATTAGATGCCATGTGTACTTCACAACCGATTCAAATTAATATATTTGATTATATTAAAATCTTAAACCGAGTTTTCTAATCCTAATATTTTTTCCTGTAATATATATATATATATATATTGGAAATAGGGGTGTACGTGTACTTAAGCTTTAAGGTTCTTTTCCTTATATTTTAAAAAATTGCATCCTTATTATTTTATTTCTCCAATAAACGAAATATTGTTAAAAATTAATTATTAATTTCACATATATCTAAATATATTAAAATATAAAACATATATATTATGTATAATATTAATAAAATATATATATAATAAAATATATATATACATTTATTATATATTATGTATTATATATATTGATATAGTAACGTATATAAATAGTGTAAAAGGTTAACTAAAGTAAATATTAAAATAAATATGTATGTATATTATAATATATAAATAATAAAGTATTATATATATATATTTACTGTATGTAAATAAACAAGAGAATAATGAGGAGAGAAAGAGAGAAATCTGAGAGAGAGAATGGAGAGAGACGTGAGAGAGAAATATTAACGCGTTTTTTTTTTGCCTTTTTGTGTATTTCTTGTTTTGCATTTATATACGAGGGTCCATATTTATATAGGCAAATTTCTTTTAATTACTAATATAAAATATTGTATACGGGTTAAAGAAGGGAAATTCCAAAAATATTTTTATAGGGTTAAAGTGCTTCAAAAATACCTTTGACTGAAAAAAAAGTTTCAACTTCAAATATACCTTTAAAATATTGATAATTCCATATTACCCTTGACGACAATTTTTCTCTCTCCTCTAGAACACCTCTAATTCTCTCTCTCCTGTGACGCGAAAATTACTGTTCCCCCACACCACAACAGATTCGGTGAGAGTAGCTTGAAATCGGTATCAGATTCGCTGCCAATAGGTTGAAATCCTTTGTTGTCAACAAAGAGGCTTGCAATTAAGCACGTTCCGCAGAAAA
>CM071874.1:3997078-4007597 GCA_036759665.1 Gynandropsis gynandra | reverse complement strand
AAAACACCGATACATCAATTCTCTCAATCATGTAGAGTTAACTTTGTCGAGGACTCCAGCAACGTCGCCAATTCATCTAAAACAACGTAAAAACTATTAGATTATCAAATTAAATATCAAATACATTAAAACAAAATTAGAATAAAAGTTATATACTTACGGATTTCTGTATTTTCGATATCTTGCAAAGTGTCTAAAACATTATTTGTACCACCTGGATTACGAATCCAATCTTGAGTACAAATTAAAGCTTCAACCATATTAGCCGTCAAACAACTACGATACGGACTAATCACACGACCTCCCGTACTAAAAGCCGACTCTGAAGCAACTGTAGATGCCGGAATGGCCAAAAGATCTCGTGCCATCAAACATAGGGTTTTATACTTAGAACCCGTAGTCTTCCACCAATACAAAATATCTAAGTTCCCAAAATCTTGTTCACATTCTTCCGACAAATACTTTTCCAATTCTGATTTCACAACCCCTAATCCTTGATTTTTACGTTTCAAATAATCTTGAAACAACCAATCATCAATTCCATCCATACTATTAGAGCTCAACACTTCACTTGCTCTTGGTTGATTTGTTTCAATCAAATGGTTAGGCTCAATATGACACTCATAACTTTCAAACATCTTGCGTAATGTTTTCTCAATGATCTCTAATATCTCACTAGCTTCGCGCGGCTCATAAACTTTCTCAATAGCCCAAGTTATCCATTCCATTTTCAAACGAGGATCAACAATAGTTGCAAGATAAACCATCGGATTCAAGTTCTTATAATCTCCCCAATACTTTCGGAACTTATCCATCATCTTCAATGCAATCTTCTTTATCATCTCATTTTCACTCAAACTCATGACAGTGATACGCACTCCCACAGTAAAAATCTCTTTCATGAACAAGTTTCCAGTCACATAATGTGAGCCAGAAATCTTAACAGTAGTATCATAAAACACTTTCAAAAAAGGGAGCAAAGCACTTACACGTGACCAATCATCTTCTGACGGCAAAGCTTTCCCATTCTTCTTGAACTCATCCACAAATTTCTCATCCTGTACCTCAAGAAAATCAAAAGCTTTCTTAACTTTTAAGGCTGACTCCAACATAGTGTAAGTAGAATTCCATCGTGTTTCTACGTCTAACTCTAGACTAGTATTTGTTGGAAGCTTTTGTTTCTCTAAACAACCCTTGAAACGCAACAATCTTATAGAAGAAGATCTTACATAATGCACAACCGATCGAATTCGAGAGATAGACACATCCATGTCTGCTAGACCATCCGTCACTATCAAGTTCAATATATGCGCTCCACAATGCATATGGAGATATTCAACATCCAATACACAACCTCCCCAAACTTTTAATCTCTCTCTCAAGTATCTAATCCCCACATCATTAGCACTTGCATTGTCAACAGTCACAGTAAATACTTTCTCAATTCCCCAACCAAGCAAACATGTTTCAACTGTCTTCGCAATCATATCACCGGTATGACTAGATACTTGAGTAAAATTGACGATCTTCTTACGTAACACCCAATCATTATCAATGAAATGTGCTGTCAATGACATATAACTATGATTTTGAGTAGATGTCCATAAATCTACGGTGAGGCAAACACTACCCTTGAATCCTTTAAAGTAATTTTTCAGCCTATTCTTCTCATCCACATACGTAGTCAAACAATCACGAACTAAATAGGTGCAAGAGACTTGATCAGACATTGAATACCGACAAACCCTATCCCACCCTCCTTTGGTTAGCCAAATTGACCACCTAAATTTATGACTAAGATGGAAAGACATGCCTTTTCACTACCTATGAACAGATATGCCTTCTCCCAAACAGCCTAATGAACATGATTCCAAGAAAAAGATTAAATTATCTATTTAATACTTACGGATACGAATATCTACGAATAATTGACTATACTATTTGTATTTGTATTTGTATTTGTCGAATATCTAAATCCTGGTATTTGTATTTGTATTTGTTACTACGAATCTTTGCTTTTTCGGATCGAATACGGTTCGAATACGAGTCGGATACGAATACTTCGGATATTTTGCCCAGCCCTAGTAAACAAACAAGAGAATAATGAGGAGAGAAAGAGAGAAACTTGAGAGAGAATGGAGAGAGACGTGAGAGAGAATTACTAAAGTGTTTTTTTTTTTGTTTTTGTGTATCTCTTGTTTTGTATGTATTTTTATATATGAGGGTCCCTATGCAAACCTCTCTTAATTATTAATATAAAATATTGTATATGGGCTAAAGCCCATGAGATATTTACAATTTAACAAATATCAAATTTTCACGTCAATTCTATTTACAACTTTCAAATTTTTTGTTGTAATGCATATACAAATTTACAAACCTAAGAGGAGGCGTACGACGGAAGACACCTGACGGATGACGGAGGGCGAACTAGGGATGGTAGAAGATGTTTGGATTTGAGGTTGTAGAAAAGAGGAATGTGAGCAGAAGACAGAAGACGGTGGTCGTAAAAAAATTAATAATATTTTTATTTATTTATTTGATATTTAAAATTAATTTTATTATATATTTATCTATATATGAAATAAATTATTTATTTAATATTTAAATATTTTGATAATTGAATATACAAATATCTAACTTTTATATTTATATTTGTATTTATTTTCTAAAATATTTGAAATTTTAATTTAAATACTATTAGTATTTCTAATATGTTATCCTATGATATTGGTTTTTAGAAAGGAAGAATATCAAGAGATATTTTAGTAGAGTTTTTTTGTTTTACGTATACATTCAAAAAATTAATAAAAAAATTTGGAAAAAAATATATATGTGTTTTTATTAAGGTTTAAGAAAGTTTTAGGCGCTAGGCGGGCGAACATCCAACGTCTAGAGCGTCTAGACAGAGCCTTGGTGGTGTCTAGGCGAGCTAGCCGGATTCTTATATATATAATGTAATATTAATCCAAATTTATAATTTAAAACATTTATAATTATTTAATTGTTTAAAAAGTATATAAATAAATAAAATTTAAATAAATAACAAAATTAAATTAGTAATTTTTTAATTATCTCATTCAACTTTTTTTATATTATTTATTGAAATGTTGTTTATCAGATTCAAATTGTATGTTAATTTCTTCTTCTTCAGAATCAAAATATGATTCATCAAATTCTCTATCTATATGCAAATCATTCATTTGCTTGATCTCTTGAACATTCACACGTCAACACATTTTGGTTTGATCCTTCATATTCTTCCATTGATTCATCGTCCGTTTTTCCATTATCAACAATCCAATCTTGAAAATGATATGAATCATTAGATAGAAACACATTCAAAGCCTTGTTGATTTACTTTTATTTTAAACCATCAAACTCACATTGAATTAAAAATAAACAAGATTATTCAATATTCTACTATCAAGTCGGTTTCGTTTTTTGTGTATACCTACTTACTCAAGAACACAAATGATTATTTATATAACTACAATGAAAAATAAATAAATGAATTTTGTTAATCACTTATTCATTCTAAAGTATGCTAATTTCGTTATCATCTTGATAAACTAGTTGTTAAGTTTTTTTATCTTAATTTTGTTTCTACCTTTAAAACTAGAATACCGTCTAGGCGGCCGCTTAGACCGCCTAGACGACCGTCTAGCCATTAATCGTCCGTCTAGACCGCCTAGGTCGATTTTTAAAACATTGGTTTTGATTTTTTGTGTTGTGAAATATATACGGTTTGACATTTTTTCGAAAACAAAAACTATTTTAAAGTTGAGAGAAAGGAGCGAGAGTTGATTTCGAAGTTGTGAATAAGGATTTCGAACGATTTCAAGCGATTTCGAATGATTTTCGAGTGATTTTGAACTATTTTCGAGGATCGTCGTGTTATTTGAGTCGTAGAAATCATATGAATTACACAAATTATATGGGTCATATACATCCTGAGGTTACATAGATCTCGTATGAATCAGATGGATCGTACATATCGTAAAGATAATACCGAAAATACCAATGTTTGGAGGGCAAAATTGAAGTTTAATTTGCACAGGGAATGATAAGATTGAATAACTGATGGCATATCAACTTTATTTGTTTTAGATGATTTTAAGGAAACGAAAATGGAAAAAAAGGGTAAGTAGACCAAGAAATGCAGAACATGTGAATTTAGTAGGAAACTTTGGGAGAATGCGAGAGTCTTTCAGCTGCTTCCTCTTTGTCTTGTAGTTCTTAAGAACCGCATTCTTTCTCTCTCTCTCCTAACCAAATCCTCCACCCACTGGAAATTAGGGTTTGCAGCTGAAGGAAAAGGAGAAGGAGAAGCGTTGGACGGCGCGTGAGCCCAACAAGATGAGTGCTTCGAGGTTCATTAAGTGCGTCACCGTCGGTGACGGCGCCGTCGGTAAGACTTGTCTGCTCATTTCCTACACCAGCAACACTTTCCCCACGGTGAGAGAGACACGTTTACCTTCAAAAGGTTTTTTCTTTAAGTTTTTCAGTCTTTTTGGGTTTCTTGTTTGTTTCCTGAGAAAATAGTGCGAGAAAATGGGCTTCCAAGAGCTTGATTTGATGTGGGTTTCGGTTGTAAAGCTTTAAGAATATAATATGCCTTTGACCATTTCTGAGGCAGCTAAGAGTGCATAATCCTGTGCATTTTGATTTTTTCTCCGGATTTTCACCCTAATGTAGATAGAAAATTCGAGATTTTCTTGGAAAATTGACCTAACAGTATAGGGTTGCTTTAAGGATTTGTCTTTCTACTCGTCTTGTAGGTTTGGTCATTTAGTGATCTTATGCTTCCAATTGTTAGTCATTTGTTGCTTGGTGGATCGTAGGAATGTTAGTTCGAGAAGCTTTTAGCTCATTGTTGCTACTTATCTGATCCTTAGGTTTCGCAAACTTGCCTTCAAAACCATACCATGTTTCAATGGCATCCTTCAATTTCCTTCATGGGCATTGATTGTTGTTGGTCCTTCCATTATTGAGTCTGTAAATCATCCTTCTAAAGGAAACGGGTATTGATAACTTTCATGGAATGTAATGTAATGTAATGTTGGTAGGATTATGTGCCCACCGTGTTCGATAACTTCAGCGCCAATGTGATTGTAGATGGGAATACCATTAACTTGGGATTGTGGGACACTGCAGGCAAGTTATCTTAGATCTAACATCGTTTCCCTGAATCTTCTTTTCAATTGTGTTCCTTTTGAGAAAGCCCATTTGACTCAATGAAACAGGTCAGGAGGACTATAATAGACTCAGACCATTGAGCTATCGCGGGGCAGATGTGTTCTTGCTTGCTTTCTCTCTTATCAGCAAAGCAAGTTACGAAAATGTAGCTAAAAAGGTTCTTCGTTTATCATCCACCAATTCTTTGTTCACATTTTCAAAGTCCTCTTTTTTCCAAGTGTATCCAGTTATACCGATACAATCTGTTTGGTCTTTGCTTGCTGCTCTCAGTGGGTTCCCGAACTGAGACATTATGCTCCTGGTGTTCCCATCATCCTCGTTGGAACAAAGCTCGGTTGGTTCTGTATACTTTGGACCTAAATCATCAATTCTATTATTGGTTATGAGTGTTTTCTGCATATTGAGAGTTCTGATTACCGATATTTCAGATCTACGAGATGATAAGCAGTACTTAGTGGAGCACCCTGGCGCTGTGCCTATCTCCACTGCCCAGGTATCTTTTTCCTCGGGTTCTTCTCGTGTAAGTGCCATCAAACAGCTTCATCAGTTCTTCATCATCTTGGTTTTTTCTTCTTCGCAGGGTGAAGAACTGAGGAAGCTGATTGGGGCTCCTGCTTATATTGAATGCAGTGCTAAAACACAACAGGTGCCAAAAAAAAAAAAAATCTACGACTCAATGCTTATCTGCTGTCTATAGCTGCAAATAGAATTCGTTAATAAGATCTATGTTTTAAAATACAGAATGTAAAAGCTGTATTTGATGCGGCCATCAAGGTTGTTCTTCAACCACCTAAAAACAAGAAGAGGAAGAAGAAAAAAACTCAAAAAGGTTGTTCTATATTGTGATCAAGAGTGGTTCCAGGAAGAAAACGAATTGCCCATTTTCCGCAAGCCATCCACGAAGGAAATCTGTTACTTGTAGTCTGAATCTGACAAAATCGTATAAACACATTAAACTTCTAGATTGTATTCTTGTTTGTGTTCCAATTTGTAAATAATTGAATCAAGTTTGTTTTGTCTCATAGATTTGCATAATCTATTTGAGATGATTCTCCTGTGTTTTGCTGATTAGCATAAGCAAGGCTCGAGCTGTAGCCCTCCCTGCATTCTTGAAGCCCTTCCACTAGTTATGGTTATTTTGCTTTGAAGCCAAATTCTGTCCAAAATTTAAGCATTTGGACAGTGCAATGAATTTGAAGAAGACCAGAACGACATGGTTAATGATTCGTTATACCAAAGATTCTGGTTCCATTAAACTCTTCCCATATTTTTTCAACTTTTTCAGATTCCCAGCAGATTGAATTTTACAGGATCCACTAAGAGAGATTAATAATCACATTTTGTTGAAAAATTGTTGTATTACTTTCCTATTTAGGGTAAGAAGACACAGATTAATGGACTTATATATGTATATTTGGATCATTTGAAATTACACTTATGGTATGATTCGTCAGTATTTGAATATTTCAATGTTGTATGCATTGTTTCAACAAAACAATGCGTTTAATGAAACTTGCTTTAAATTTGTACCCTCTTTCATTTCTACGCAAGTTTAGACCTTAAATAAATGTGTCTCACATCATCATTCTGCAGAACATCGATGCGTTTAGCATATCTTGCCTTTGAGGATCCTATTTTCTGTAAGGCAAGTGCTCTCTGATGGCCACTGGCTTTGGTTTGATGAGATGGTTAGAACCAATAAATTTATAAAAACATATAAAGTTTTCTAATATATATTATCAACTTTAAAAAATAAAGTATATTTATGCAAAAGAAAACATCAATGTTCATGTTTGTGTTGTATTAAAATGAGATATTAACAAATACATCGTTTGTGTTTCGTGGCGGTAAGGGACGAAAAGAAAAGTGATATGTGGAATCACCCTTGTTTCATGAGGATGCTGGACTGTGAAAGACGGGTGAGAAAACCCTTTAAGTTCTTCTCACATGTGACTCTACATCCCGAATTCAAGAAGACTATGGAAGACAATTGGGGGTATGGCAGTTTTGGGGGTTCAAGATTATACAACCTTCGTAACGCCCTTAAAAGACTCAAATACCCTCTTCGTATGTTGAATAGGACCCACTTCAGTCAACTTTTAAAGAGGGTACAAGAGGCGGGTTGTGTCTTAGAACCGGTCCAAACTGAACTCATGTCTAACCTTTCACCGGAGTTTGCGAGGAGGGAGCATGATTTGAGAAGGCAATGGTTGATATTGGGTCTTGCTGAGGAGAGATTCTTTCAGTAGTAATCTCGTGTGAAATGGTTGAAGTTGGGGGATAAAAGTACGTCATACTTTCACAAGGTAATGAAACAGCGTGTCTCTCGTAACACAATCCAGTTCTTGGTTGACGAGTTTGGGAATAGACTATCACAATCGGCCCATATCAAAGGCCACGCTGTTCGGTTCTTCTCCAACTTATTAGGCTCAGATTCGGCTAACCCTACACATAGTTCAGTTGTTGAGCTCAGAAGAATCTTAACCTTTAGATGCTTAGAGTTGCAAATTGCAGCACTCTCTCGAACGGTCACAAGTCAGGAAATCAAGGAGGTCTTGTTTGCTATGTCGGATAACAAAAGCCCGGGTCCAGATGGTTTCACTAAGGAATTCTTTGTTTCATCATGGGATATCATCGAAGGGGATGTTATTGCAGCAATACATGAATTTTTTGTGAGGGACAGAATGCTGAAGGAACTTAATACTGCTACCATTATTCTCATTCCTAAGTTCAAGGAAGCTGTGGAACTTGGCGATTTTCGATCCATTAGCTGCCGTAACTTCATATACAAGGTAATTTCCAAAATCCTTGCTAATCGCCTAAAGTGTATTCTTCCCTACTATGTGTCTCCTAACCAGGCAGCATTTCAAAGGGGTCGTCTTCTTATTGAAAATGTTCTGTTGGCCACTGAGTTGATAAGGGATTACGACAAGTTGAATTCAATAAAGAATGCTCTGCTTAAGATTGATATCCGAAAGGCTTTTGACTCGGTGGACTGGGTTTTATCTTGAATGTTCTAGCTGCGATGAATATCCCAGAGTAGTTTATTCAGCCCGCGCTTTTTCGAAGAATCCTGCACCCATGGGCATACGGCCTGGCAGGTCGGCCTGCGCCGGGTGAGCATAGGGGGAAAGGATCAAAAAAGTAAAATTTGCGGGTATAGATAAGAGAATGTGTTTGCACGACAAGATTTCCATATCTGTTAATGGTGAGCTAGTTGGTTGTTTTGAAGGTAAAAAAGGGTTAAGACAGGGTGATCCCCTCTCACCCTACCTATTCATCCTTTCCATAGAAGTTCTATCATGTTTGTTGGATAAGGCTGCGAATGCGGGATCATTTGATTTGCACCCGAGATGCCAACACCCAATCCTCACCCACCTTTCATTTGCCGATGACCTCCTAATCTTTTCAAAGGCCACCAGCAGCTCTATCTCATCGATTATGCAAGTGCTAGATTCATTTAAAAATCTCTCTAGGCTGGAATTGAATCATAATAAGTCGGATCTGGTATTGGGAGGGCTTAAGCAAGCTGAAGCTGAGCGTCTTGCACAGGAGTTTGGGCTACGTTTGAGCTCCCTACCTTTGAGATACATGGGATTGCCTCTCAGTTCCCATAAACTCTCAAAACAGGATTTTCTGCCACTCTTGGAGAAGTTAAGCGCAAAGGTAACATCCTGGTCATCTAAATCCTTGTCTTATGGGGGAAAAATTCAACTTATCTCCTTAGTGGTCTATGGTATGGTTCACTCATGGAGCCAAGTTTTTCCGCTGTCCAAGAGCCTTCTTAAGGATATAGATAGGTTATGCTCATCATTTCTTTGGGGATTAAATCCTCGTTCCTCAGTGAATGCTAGAATTGCTTGGTCAGACATTTGCAAGCCTAAAAAAGAGGGAGGTTTAGGGCTGAGACGGTTGGAAGATTTCAACAGGATTTTTCGGCTTAAGTTGATTTGGTTGCTCTTTTGTAAGTCCGATTTCTTATGGGTGGCATGGATGAATCATAATATTTTCAAGAGGAGGGGGTTTTGGGAGGCCTTGGTCTCGCCACGGATGTCATGGAGTACCCGCCGTCTCCTATCTTTATGCCATGAAGCTAGCTCCTTGGTTATCTGTGTTTTAGGCAATGGTGAGAAGTGCTCCTTCTGGTGGGATAATTGGACAGGTCTTGGCTCATTGATCGATTTCATTGGAGATGAAGGCCCGAGGATGCTTCGGATTCCTTTGTGTGCGAGGACTATTGAGGCGGTTTCCGAAGGTAGTTGGCGACTTTCGGGGGCTAGAAGCAGCGAAGTTGAAGAAGCCTTTATCCGTATTTCTTCTATAGTTCCGTCGTCGGTTGAAAAAGGTGAGGACGTCTTTTTATGGAAAGCATCACCAACCAGCTTTGAACCTATGTTCAAGTCGTGCAAGACTTGGAATATGATTCGGACCCTGATGTGCTGGAAACACGAGTTATAAATATTCCTAGACCACTTCACCGCAAGTATACGGATCGTGTAGTACTAGGGTCGATCTCTAGGGACTAAAGCGGCCAAACTAAGAATAAAACTAAACTAAGACAATTAGAGATAGAAGGGGATATGATCCTAAATTCCTAAAACTAATCTAAATGGTGACAACGATACTAGGTTGGGGATAAAGTCGGATATGACGAACACTACGGGTATCCGGGATACCGGGAATCACATGGATGAAACAACTAAGGATCATAGATCTATCAACTATTCTTGACAACGGGAAATTCATGCCCTAAGGTGAGGAGTGATTCTTCCGAGCCTAAACCTCCTAACCATGAGTACGTGCAACCCTACCTTCCAGCAGTGATTAACCCGTACCATGGCAGCATTATGAACGCAATCATTATCCCTAAGATGACTAACCGACCGGTCAGATTCTCATTAGCCAATCTTAATCTACAACTTAGCAGGTCCGGATTCATTCTTTAACCTTCCAGCAAAGTCCGAAATCCTATGTCGCTGAGCGGGCAGCACTAGTGTAAGAGTGATAATGCTAAGCGTAGAACCAAAAATCAAGATAAATTAATAAATCTAAGCATTAACGCAAATCATTGTTCATCCAATACAAATCCGATATCCCTACCCGCAGTAGGGACTCTACTCACTCATGGAGAAAATAAAAGACGAAGATAACATAATCCTAAGGAATTCGATGCCTCGACCTTCCCTATCGTGTTACCGGTGTAAGGATTGATGCTTCTCTTCTTCTCCGATGCCTCTCGAGCCTTTCCAGATGTTTTTCCAGCCTTTCCTTGCCCTGTACGTCGCCCCCTTTGCTCTAGATCTGTTCTGTTCCTTAAATT
>CM071874.1:3913167-3983079 GCA_036759665.1 Gynandropsis gynandra | reverse complement strand
CACCCGAGCGGGCACATTCACCGCCCGAGCGGGTCGCGACCCGAGTAATCAGCCAAGTTAAGTAAAATTAACTAAAAACAAAAGGGAACTCGTGGTTGATATTAAAAGAACAATTAGACCGACTTAGGAGGCATAAAAGGAGGCAGAAGACGTCATTGGAGAGAGCTTACATAGGACCTTTCATTCAGTTCGTGATTGGAGAAGAAACTCTTGCGAGGAGGCAAGCAAGGAGCATTGGAGATCAACCCGACACTTCGGTTTCGCTTGGTTTTCATGTTCCTTAGACTTTCTATTTCGTTTATGTTTGTTTACAGACGCATGAGCGAGTAGTTTGTTTGTTCTAGGAGAAGGGATTAGCCCTTGGCTATCCCTGAACCACTTTCTATTTATCTTTGAATGCATCTTTCTGTTTTAGTTCATCTATTCTCTATCTGAGTGCTTAATTTACTTGTGTTTGCGACGGCCGCGTAGATACATGTGTTAGGGATTAGGAGAAGGACCGAAAGGAGAATTCTAGTCCTAGAAGTCGGTTTCGGTAGTCTTGTGGTGAAACTGGATTCCTAGAACGTTTGTCCTATCGTTAAGAACCAACTCATTTATTTTACTTTCAGTATTTCATTCTTCATCCATATTCGTTCGTTAGCAAGTTTGATTCCTAGTTCGAGTTTAGATAGTGTTGCGTAGTCTCTGTGGGATCGACACCTAAAATACTACACACGTGCCGTGCACTTGCAGGTAGTTTAAGTTTTTTTATTTAACTCTGATACGCATCATATTAGCCATCGGTTAGCGGATTCAGTGATTCCATCGGATGAGTTGGTTGTATTAAGAATCTTGATACAAGAAACGGTCTATTTCATCTGGCAGCAGAGGAACACTAGATTATTTCACACCGGTTCGTCTTCGGTCTTGGAGGCTCGAGTTCAGGTTGATCGATTAGTGCGTGATCATATCCTTTCCTTGCAGGAGTTGATTTCGGGTCAGTCCAACATTAGTTTATCTATTTGGTACTCCATTTTGGTGTAGTCCTGACCTTGTTGTGGGTGAGGATATTCTCTTGTTGTCATGTATTTTGTGGATGTGGTTTAATGGGGTTTTGATTTTTGTAACCTTAGCGAGGGTTCTGTTTTCAAAGCCGTTGATTACTCACGGTTTTAGGGTGTACTAAACTGACTATTTAAAGTATATATAATGAACATTCAAAAAAAATATTAGTAAATTCTATCAAATGCAAAATTTAAACCGCAAAAAAAAAAAGAGATTATGTTTGTGATTGGTGACTATTTATACAAATTACAAAATATTCCTAAAATCCAAATAACATAAAAAATCTATATATATATACATGTATATATATATATTAAACATATGTTTGTTGCATCGTCTTCTTTCCATGCATGGTGATGTTTTATTTGTTAGTCCACTTGGACCATGAACTATTGTTTCTTGTACTGCTAGATATAACATCGGCTCTTTGTGTTTTTCTGGTATCTCGACGGTGATGGTAAAATCAATATCAACAGTTGTAGGAATTTTAGCTGATCTATTTAAGAAAAATAGTATGTGAGCATATGGAAGGCCTATCTTTTGAAATTCAATGGTGTACACGACTGCAACAACATACATATGGTAAATGAAATAAACATTAATTGTGTATAATAGTAAAGAACACTTATAACATTTACTGTTGTTATCTTACCTGCTGAAACATTGCCAAATATATTTTCCTCTCTACATTGTGATATTAAGCTATCAAGCTTTAATTTAAACATTGGGGTTAGGATATCAGGGTGATCTTCTGCTGTAGAATTATGATTAGCCAAGTACCGTTTTATTTCGGGCCATTTAGCATTACAGGTGAAGGTTACGAATAAATCAGGGTAGCCTAACTTTTGGCATGATGTCATAGCATCTGAATAGTTTTGTTTCATATATCGTTAACTGCCTGTAAAAGAAGAGGGCAAGATCACTCGATTTCCAAACGAACTTGCATCGTTGTTCCCAGATTTGATGTTTGATTGTATTGTTTCGTACTCTTCGGATCTAAACAAGCTTTGATTGTTTCGTAAGCATGATATTCTTTCTGATTCAACCATGCAGAAACCATCAACTATGAATTGTTGGTAAAATCTACCTGAATGTAATAGGGTCATAGGATCCATGGGTCGTTCTAGCAATCGATATGCCATAAATTCTAAAATACTAATATGTTTTTGAGGCTTTGCAGCTTGTGAATTCACTATAAGTGACTCCAAATCAATATGGTATCCATCTTCTCCGTAAGGGAATAAGAGTGGGTATTGAAGGGGTAAGTATGCAGGGTGAAGTTCACTTATGCACAAGAAAGTGTTATTGTGCTTTTGAAGCACAATGTCGTGATGCTCTAGTGATTCGTCAAAATCTCTGACTAATAAAGCAGCGACCTCTGTGCTATCTGGGGTATTATAGGTTCTATTTAGCGGCGCTCTGGCTGCCATGAGGCGTAGTTTAATATCGACAAAGTTATTTGGAATTAATCGAACTCGTTCCATTTTAAACACTTTAACGTAAGGGTTATACTTATCAAGCATTTTCCTAAGCCCAATAATCAGTTTTCGCTGGAGAGTTTGTTGATAGGGAATGGTGCGACTGATACCTTTGTTTGTTATACTTAGTAAAATTTAGTTAGCAATTAAGATTTTGAATGTGTTTATTTAGCAATGATTTCGTACACTTGAGAGCGGCAAGGCGGTTGTCATCTTCGTGCTTGGTATCATGTATGTAAAGTTGGGCAAATTTTGCTTGATCTTCTTCAGCCGGTAAAAACTTCCAATTCTGTGGTAGTTTTCACTGTGTATCTTGAATATGTATGGGGCTTTGGTTGTGTTTTAGAAGTTTCAATTTTTCCACCCATTGAAGTGAATGCGAACATTGTGTTGTACGCTCGTATATGTTTTTTGGAAGTGACTACTACGAGGTGAATTCCATGTTAGTAAATTCAATAGATATTTGAGAGGTTCAAGTAGTTGGGAGAGTTTTTTTCCTTTTGAGCAACACAGTGTAAATTTAGGAGAGGTTGTCAGTTTTTCCTTGCGCATTCGTTCACCATACCAAAGCAGTGCACTACAATGGTCACAAGAGTAAATTGGATCTCCGACATTGGTATATTCTACAAAATAATATTAATTAATGTATTTTAAAATAAGGTAAACTTAGTTTGTATGACATTTTATTTTATAATACAGAATGTATAGATAAGTACATGTACTTGTTATATGTGTATGTGACGTTGAAGGTGCAACATGCGTTTTTAGCATAGTAGAAATTCATGGACTTCTAGTTAATTGTGGCGGTTGTGTAGTCAATGATGGCAATCCACTGTAAGGCGCTACTGGATAAAAAATAACATTGAATGGTGATTTGAAATTTAAGAATATCACTGTGTTTGTATGCATACTACTTTATAATCTTCTATTTTCAAATTTAAAAGTTTTGAGTTGCATAGCAAAGAAAAACGTGTGTAATCCAAATGAAATTTCGAACAAAGAAAAAAAATTGATATGGGTGCGGAATTTGGACAACATAAGTTGTTTTTTATACGTAGATACAGTTTGAAGCATTCTTTGTAGAAAAAATAGAATAAAAAATAGCCATGCATCAAGGTTGCAGAATTTATTGTTACATTTACATTCTACAAATTATTCACTACAAAACTCATTGTCTATGCACTGGTTATATTCTTATCAGAACTGGGGTAGACTGTGAGAAGCCGTTATGTACAATGTAACCCAAAACAGTAGGTTTCAATATGCTGTAGGCCTTTCACAAAAGTCGAGTTCCACGTTCTATCTCATGCAGTGTTGTTTTTACCTTGGGTTATGACGACACAATAGATAAGTTACTTTCAACAACATCAATTGGACGTTTTCTAGATGAGTGGGTAGTTGACCCTGTTTCGATGACAACTCCCATTGAACTTTGTGTAGGCGAGGGTAGTGCATCCTGTGAAAAAGTTTAAGTTTAGTGAAAGGAACTATGCTTGATTGAAATTAAATATCAAGAACTATTTATGTTATTACCTTAGATGTTATTGTTTTAAGGATTCCTGGGTTTTCTGTTTGTTTATTAACGAGAATGACATTCGATGTTATTTTGTAAAATTGGTGAACTGATGGATTGGGTCACGAAGTTGATGAAGGTGTAGTAGAGACCTTGAATAGGCACTTGCACATTTGCATTTGCAGCATTTCTTGAGGAAAATCATAAATGTTTGGGTCATGTTGAACAAATATAGGTTAAACAAAAGATTCAACTTCTAAAAAAAAAATTAATGCAAAGTATCAATATAAACCTTTGACGTCTCCTTTCGTAGTTGATACGCGCTTTCCCCACGAGCTGTGCAACCTCTTTATCGAAAAGCAGCATCATCATGTCACACGTCTCATCGGCATCCTTGATATAAACTCGATATCTGTATAGTAAGCAAGCCACTTTAATAACAATCTATTGTCAATTGGAATAACTTGTGAATATGTTGATCAAATACTTACTTTGGTTGTGGTGATTCTGTGGAAGCATTACAATATTCGCAGAAGTAATTATTTACAGTTAGGTCATCAGAGCTTTCGCCTACCACGACATTAACTTTTCGAGAGAAAGCTTTGAACCCGAGATAGTACCAACCGTGCATGGATAGTACTTCATGTTATTGTTGCTACCGTAATGCATGTATGTGACTGCAGAAAGCAATTACCAACATATATGACAAAGAGAAAACCAATTGAATCCATTATTTATAGTTAGACAGATCCAGAACAAATCTCAGTTAGGTGTGAAAGATCAAATAATGTTACAATTTAAACGATCTTGAGAAGTCGAGCGATTCTCCTACATCAGCTCGTGGTCCTAGTGTCGCAATTGATTTTGGAACGTCGAGAAAACCATCAGGGAGAATGTAATCACCAAAGGCAGAGGTAAATGTAAGTGTATGAAGATATGATATCGATTTATTGTCTAAATCATCATTTAAAGATGTAGATGGGAAAAAACTGAAGAACATACAATTCTTTAGAATGAACTATTGGAGTGAAAGATTGATCCGTGAATAGTTTGCTAGAATATAGGACATTTCTAACTGTTCTTTAAGCTGAAAGGTATAATAAAAACCAAGAAATTGTTATAATAAAAAAACATGTACGATGACAATGTTTTTTCATTTGACATAAAATTTTATTTTGTAGTACTTGTTCTCATATATTTAAAAAGATAGTTTATCGTAGAGTATAGTACCTCCTCAACGGTGTAACTTGAAGACTTGACATATGACGATTAGAGGGCCTTTTTCCTGGTTGCGAACACAATCATACATTTCGTGAGCAAGGTTGTCCCATAATGTACACTCAAATAGGTTGTCACTTGCATTATAAAAACATAAAGTTTGAAAATATTAGATAAGGTATACATTTATTCATGTAAAATTAGCATAATGACTAATGTTAATTCTATGTACTTGGGATCAAGAAGCTCAACAGTGAGACGCTTGACGGTCGATCATTATAGTTTGTTGTCTCGAGTTGGCCGACCGAAACAACTTCCCTAAACAATTTGTCCCATTTGTAAATAATATAGATGAGGTCAATAATTAATAAAATAAAGTTTAGTTGAAACATGTGAAGATAGCTTATTAGGATATAAAATGACAAATATGTGAAAATATAAAAAGTCTATATATAATATACAAATATAAATATTTAAAATAATTTTAATTTTATTATACTTAATCAAATATTAATATATTATTTATAACTATATATTTATATAAAAATTATATATATATATAAGTTCTTACAAAAGGAGGATACTTGTGGTGAAGCCACCTCACCAAGCTTTTATTTTTTTAAAACTAATTTTTATTAAATATAATTATATTGATTATTAATGTAATTAAATAGTTAAATTTTTAAATATCTCTTTTAATATCTTATTAATATCCACAAAATCTTTATATAAAAATAGAAAAAATCTATATATATTAACAAATATAAATATTTAAACTGTTTTTAAATTTATTATACTTAATCAAATATTAATATAATATTTATAACTGTATATTTATATAAAATAGGAAAAATCTGTATATACAAATATAAATTGTCCCCTTTTTTTATAGAGATTTAGTTATAAAAATATATTAAACCTAACATTGTAATATATTATATAAATTATTTTAAATTTTTAAAATATATTATATTTAATAAAATGTTAATATATTATTTATAAAATCTATGTATATATTGATTTTTTGTAATTTTTATGATTTGAATAATAAATATGTTTAATTTTAAAATTGTATATAATTTTTCTATTCAATGTTTAATGTGTGATCATAATCATATAAGTTAATTATTAAATTTAATGAAATAAAAAAATAAGGGAAAAACTTTGGATAAAAATATTAAAGGTTGGAGAGAGAATAAATTTTACTAATTTTGTTTTCATTATTGTTATAATTATTGTTTTACATAACATACACTTTTTATATTCTTAATTTTTAAAAATAAAATATTATTATGAAAAGTTAAAATATTTTTTCTTTTATGAAAAAAAACATTAAAATATGATGGAAGTTAAAAGATCTTTCTCAATATCATGTCCATTTCTTCCGTCATTATATCCACTCCTTTCAAATTTTAAAACAGTTACGATTTCTCATTTATAAAACATGATTTTTAAAAATTCATATAAAATTGCTATGGTTATTAATTATAGTATAATTTATTTAACATTCATGTATATTGTCATTTTATTCAACGATACCAATAAAATTTATGTGGATTGAATATCATTAGGAAATTCTTGAAAAATAATATTCAAATAATTTCTACACAATATATTTTTAAGCTAGATGATACACAGTTTTTAATGGAATACTTGGATAAAAGAACATCGATCTCTTTATGTATCTGGGTTTTATTTGCGTATATTTATTTATTATATGAGCTTTTAAAATTTTTTTTAAAGTTTATATAATAATCATACAAAAACTTTTACATATTTTCCAAAATTAATGTCGTTTTAGATAATATATTCTTTTATGATGCTATAATTTTTTTCTTAGTACATCAATTCATGATAATTAATTGTTTCCTCCTTATTGATCATAAATAAATTTAAATCCTAAAAAAGAGTTTAAATATACATTCATTAAATTATATTAAGTCATAATGATTTAATAATAATAATAATAATAATAATAATAATAATAATAATAATAATAATAATAATAATAATAATAATAATAATAATTTGGAGACTACCAAACGAGCCTCTTTATTGTGTTACCTAACGAATCTTGGTTGTTGATCTATCACATTCGTGGATTAACTACTTGTTAAACCGAACTCATATTTTTATTTGTTTTATTAGCCTTTTATTAACAACTTCACTAATTATTTAATTGGTCATAATTGCACTTAACTAATATCCACCTAAATTCACAACCTTTAATTTTTCTATAACTTTTTGCTCTCAGAATTTTATTTGGAAGGTGTTTTTGTATTTTCATAAAAATTTTACTTACATTTTTATCTAATGAAATTTCTGACTATATAAATATCATTTTCAAAATAAAAACATCAAATCAAAATGCATTATATTTTTACTCTCCGTGTTTCAAATTTTAAAATGCATATCTATAATATACAACATTTGACGATTCGAATAGATTTGAGTTTCCATATATTTTTAAACATTCAAACAAGGATTAGATTGCTTGATTGTAAAATTTCGATTTTTTTAATATGAATGATATCTTAATACTAATAAAAGGAAAGGTTGGATGAATAGTATAAAATGTTACGTGTATCATTGCAAGTCCTTAGATTTTTTTAATATGTGTGTTGGTTTATTTTAAATAGTTGGATTCTTTTATTTTTTTTCCTGCAATTTTAGACTCTTCTCAACCATTAATTTGAGAATAAAATGTTATGTGTATCATTGTAAACCCTTATATTTTTTAATGTATGTGTTGGTTTATTTTAAATCGTTGGTTCTTTTATTTTTTCCTGCAATTTTAGATTCTTCTCAACCGTTCATTTTTTTCTTCTCTTTTGTCTTTTATCTAACCCGAGAAGTTATGTTCTTTACATCTTATACGATCTTAGCCAAGGGAGATCACAATTCTTTCCAGATTGAAATTGCTCGGTTTTTCCTTCTCAATCTTTTTCGTCTTCTCTCTTCGTGTTTTGCAGCGTTGACGCCATTGTTCCAGCTCCGTTGTACATGTTTGATTTCTTCGATTGTCTCCACTTGATTCGTGTCTCTCTGCTTGCTTCGTCTGGTTTTGCATTCTTCAAGCTTTTGGTTCTTTGCTTCTCACTTGATGGTACGTGTGCGAGGCGGCGAGACGAGGCGGTGTGGTGAGCAAACGAGCGATGCGAGTAGCAACAGACGCGGCGACACGAGGAGTAGCAGACACGGCTGATGCGTATCAGAGTTAAATATAACCTAATCTACCCGCAAGTGCACGGCACGTGTGTAGTATTTTAGGTGTCGATCCCACAGAGACTACGCAACACTACCTAAACCCGAACTATGAATCAAACTTGCTAACGAAAGAGTGGTGATGAAGAATGAAATACTAAAAGTGACTAAATTACTTGGGTTCTAACGATGAGATAAACGTCCTAGGAAACCGGTTTCACCACAAGACGACCGAAACCAACGATCAACCTATCTACCATGCAATCCCAGTTAAAGCTATCTAAGGCGAACGATCCTAACATGATATCTACCCTCTCTCAAGGCATAGACACATGATCTAGACAAGCTGCCCCCTACTTTCGTGGCTGACACCATGAACTAAACCCATAAACTCTGTGATTCGCCCGTTCACCCTCAACCGTTGCTACCCTACTTTCGTGGCCTAACCTCGGTTGTTCTAAACCTGACTTTCTAGGACTAGAATTCTCCTTTCGGTCCTTCTCCTAACCCCTAACACATGCATCTACGTGATCAGCGCAAACACAAGTAGATTTAAGCACTCAAACAGAGAATAGATAAACTAAAACGGGAAGATGCAATCAAAATAGATCAAAAGCGGTCTCGGGATAGCCAAGGGCTAATCCCTTCTCCTAGAACAAACAAACTACTCGCTCATGCGTCTGTAAAGAAACATAAACATAGTAGAAAGTCTAAGGAACATAAAAACCAAACAAAACCGAAGTGGTGGTGCTTGATCTCCAATGCTCCTCGCTTATCTCCTCTGTAAGCTTGCTGTAATGACGTCTTTTTGCCTCCTTTTAAGCCTCCTAAGTCGGTCCAATTGTTGCCCTAATTGCCCCACGAGTTCCCTTATGTTTTAAGTTAAGTTTACTTAAGTTTTGAGAGGTTTCGGGCCGCTACCCGCTCGGGTAGTGAGTGTACCCGCTCGGGTGCGGCTAGGGCAGTTCGTGCGCGTCCTGTGGTGCTGGAATGGTGCCCGATCGGGCATGGCATGTGTGCCCGCTCGGGCACAAGGAAAAATGGTCCTAAATGCTTGCCCGAGTCGTGCTAAATGGTCCACACAATTGGCCGTAGGTTTTGCCCGATCGTGCAAGGGTTGTGCCCGACCGGGTGAGGCTTTTCCATGCTCAATCTCGTCCCGTTTGTCCCGTGATGATCCCCAAAGTTGCTCCTTAGCTCCATGCATGTTCCTTTAGCTCCAAAATAGTCCAAATACGCGTAAAAACCTGTAAGAACATGAAAAGCACGAAAGCAAGTAAAACGGATACAGAATCATACGTAAAACATCACATATGTATCAAAAACGTCTCCTAAATCGTGCAAGAAATACGTATGAAAACGAGATGATCAAAATCCCCCAGACTTGAATGTTTGCTTGTCCCTAAGCAAACGTAAACGTGGAATACATGGGGTATGAAAATACGAGAATCCCCCTTCTCCTAGAGATACCGCTAAAGCGAGCCTAACCGATCAACTAGCATATTGTGAGCAAATTCGGCCTACTCGAGTTTTCAGCCTTAATCCTAGGTCCACCACGGTTACCCATAAGAAAGTAAATCAAAGGAGACATGGTACGTGTGCGAGGCGGCGAGACGAGGCGGTGTGGTGAGCAAACGAGCTATGCGAGTAGCAACAGACGCGACGACACGAGGAGCAGCAGACACGGCGAGGCGACGTGAGGAACAGCAGACGCGGCGGCGAGGCAAGGCAATGAGAAGCAGACGAGGCGAGGCAAAGAATGGAGAAGGTCGGGGACAAATAGACTGGAAATCATATAGTTTGGAGGGAAATAGACTGTTTTAAAAATATTTAACAGAAAAATTAATGGAAAGTTAACGGAGGGGGAATAAGATAAATTTTTAAAGTTCATGAGGAATAGAATGAGTAATGATAGTTTAGGGGAAAACGGATGAGCAATAAAGTTCAAGGGGAGAAAAGTTAAGGGGGAATAGGATTAAAGTGATAAAGTTTAGGAAGAAATATGTTGTTTTCCCTATTATTCAATTTGATAATTTTTAAAAAGTATTTTTAATTTTTAGAAAAATATTTATCGTTCCACACCTCATTTAATTTTTAAAAAATTAATTAAATTAGTTAAAATTTTAAAAAATGGCTAAAAATTTTAAATACCGTTAATTAGGAAATTGTTTTAAATTTAAAAAAAGTAAAAATATTTTCAAATGAAATCAATAAAACATTGACAATTTTCTAAAATATCAATTTAAATTTTAAAAACATATGATTATTTTCATAAAATAAAAGAGAAAATGATAATGAAAATAAAATTTTCGGAATGGATAAAATAAGGGATGATATTATTTCACAGTTAACGATGAACAATGTTTAAAACATATTCATTTGAATTTATTGATAAATCAAATTCAAAATGATCTATTATCCATTATTTACAATGTATGCAATGAGTTATCTAATAATAAAATTTTTAACGTAATTAAATGTTCCGAAGTTCCCAATAATATATAAATTTTTATATATAAAATCTCATTAATATTATAAAAAAAGTCATTGTTCTTCCATTTTAAAAGAAACATTTTCAAAAGGAAAAACAACATATTCCCCCCTCGAAAATACTGCTTTAGTTCTATTCCTCCATTGATTTTGACCCTCATCTGATTCTCTCATCGATTTTTAGTTTTATACGATTCCCCCTTAAACTATAAAAAGTCTATCTAAAAATCCCTATGTTATTTTCCATTAATTATTCGTTAATCGGCCCGATTTTGACTCGATTTTAACCCAAATTTGTACTTAATTTTGACCTGAATTTAAGTTTAACTCGAATTTTAGCAATAAATCAAATTAATTATTCAATTTAATCGATTTACTTGATTTAATTGATTTCGAATAAATTGAGTACGATTTTTTATTTGAAATCAATTAAAAGGTCTGATTAACTCGATTTGATCCGATTTTGATACCATTAACAAAATCGCATTCAATTATGATTTGAAATTAATTAAATCGAATAAGTAACTTGATTTTGATGAAATTATCTAAAAATTAACATTTATTGTTTATGTGTATAGTAAATTCACATCTAATTTACTGAAATGTAACATTTAAAATTAAATCGAGTCAAAATTAAGTATAAGTTCAGACTAAAATCGAATCAAAATTGGGGTCACAATTTGGGTCAAAATTGGATCGGATTCGAGACAAAATCGGGGCAAATCAATTAACTCGATTTGATCCAATTTTGATATAATTAACAAAACCGTATTCAACTTTGACTCGAAATCAATTAAATTGATAATTAACTTGATTTATTGTTGATATTCGGATTAAAAATAAGTATGTTTCGAGTCAAAACTAAGTAAAAATTCGGGAAAAACCGAGTCAAAATTGAGGTCACAATTTGGGTGAAAATTGGATCCGTTTTGGGTTAAAATTGAGTCAAATTTGGGGTCAAATTTGGGTTTAATCGATTTCGAGTAAAAAACTGTACTGAATTTTATTCGAAATTAATTAAATCAAGTAAATCGATTAAATGGAATAATTAACTTCATTATTGTTAAAATTCGGATCAAAATTAAGAAAAAATTTAAGTCAAAATTAAGTATAAATTCGGGTTCAAATTGAATCAAAATTGTGGTGAAAAGTATGTCAAAATTGGCTCAAAATTGAGTCAAATTCGGGTCAAAATTAAAGTCAATATTGGGTCAAATTCGAATCAAAATCGGGACGATTAATAGATAAATAATGAATGAGGTTTTAGGCAGATATGTTGTAGTTGTGGGGGAATCAGATGAAAACTAAAAATCAGAGAGAAATCGGATGAGAGTCAAAATCAAGAGGCGAATAATACTAAAGCAGTATTTTCGAGAGGAAATAGACTATTTTTCCTTTTGATTGATTATTTTGTTTATTTTCTTCTACCATTTTTTTCTTTCTTACTAGTTATAGTATTTTCATTTATTTTTTAAAAAATTTCTGAATTTTTTTTCTTTATCTCATCTTTTCCTTTAGTTATAATAAAACTAAAATTATTTTTATATTATATTTTTATTATTAAATAAATAAATAATTTTAATATTAAAATATTTTAAATATGAAATTAAATATGAACAAATAATTTCATTTGTTTATCTCATCATCTTCTTCTTTTTTATATTAAAACTATAATTATTTTATATTATTTTTATTTTACTATTGAATATGAAATTTATTTTTAATGTTAAAATATTTTTAAATATGAAATTAATACCGCGTGTAACGCGGGGATATAATCTAGTTTAATACAAAACATACACTTCCAGAAAAACATGAATTACATATTACGTCCATAATTCGAATGAAATCCATCCAAAATTTTGGACAAATAAGCTACTCAGAAAACGGTTTGTAATTATGGAATGGGACGGTAGATGTGGACAACAATCTGTCCATACAAGCGATCGCATTACGAAGGTCTAGTCATAAAAAAAGGTCCAAGAAATTATATCTCGGTAAATCCATCTGAAAAAATTTTCGTAGAAAAAATAACCACATAAAGTCATATTAAATGAAGATTCTAGACACATTTAAAAAAATTCCAAACAGATCATTTTTTTAGCTGAAAAACATTCAGACCGGGTACCTATATTAACATCTTCAGGAACATTACTAATTTGTGGTGCTTAATATTCTCATGAGATAACCACATCAAATAATTGGAGAATGGCATCTGTTAATTAAAGATGATTTCACATCATTCTTTCGCTCTCAAATTTCATTCTTGCATTTAACGCATGGACAAATCAATTTACATGTTTTTCTATAAATTTTTTTATTTTTCGCCATCTTCATAAATTGTATAACACCTTTCGTAAACTCTTTTGAGAAACTTTCAGTTTCCATATAAATTATTTTGTACATTCGTTATTTTGAAACGAAAATGTTCGACATTTACTATGATTCTATTATAATATGAAATAGAAATATAATATGATTATAATATATGATAATTTTGTGTTGAAACGAAGAAGTTGTGGTGTGGGTTACATAACTATTTTTTGAATGATTAGGGACAAGAGCAGGCATATTAAAAACTAAATTACGAACATCCCTAAGTCATCACAAATTTCAAATGGACTCTATAGTCATTTGGAATTTACGGATGAATGGTGTGTTTCGTTCGTAAGTTATGAACATGTTTTTTGATTGTCCGTAATTTTTAGACATGACGGGTTCATCTCACTACAACAAACACAAGGATATCAACGGACCGATCAACGGATCCGTTTGTTGATACTTTTTTTCCAACGGATTGTAACGGATACCCGAAAATATTCTACGGGTAGTAATCCGCTGCAATCTGTTGAAATTGTCAATGGAAAAGCAACGAATACCATCCCGTTGCTACGATCCGTTAAAACACTGTTAGAAAACTAAACAAACTGGCCAACAGGTGTCTGTTGTCGAATGCAATGGATGTCCACTGACAGTTGTAACAGATGCTCGTTGACATTGTTAATTTTAAGATTTTTCGTTGGAATATTTTTACGTGGTGTTGCGATGGGCATCCGTTGAGGGTGCCAATGGATGTCCGTTTAAATTTTTACGAGGTTATATTTCAACATGACTTTGCAAAAGGCATCCATTGATGACTCTAACGGATGCCCGTTAAAAAAACACTATTTAATGATCAAAATCGAGGTTTCTACCATCAAACCATCAACAACAAATATATTTTCAACAAAATTTTGTCTACTAAAAATAGAGATATATATAGATCGAGAGAGTAGATGTATAGAAGAAAATATCTCATAACCGAAGAAGTCACACAAGAATTCTTACACGGATTGGAGCAGTTCATGAGTTTTGCGTCGTTGCAACCTTTGTATCGAGAATGCGAGACAATATTATGTCCATGCAAAAGATGTAAAAACATGAAGTATCGAAGTCAAAAAATTATTTACAAACATCTTTACAAGGTGGGTTTCGTTGAGAATTACGAAATTTGGTTATTTCACGAGAAAAATTGTGGTATTAGAAATATTGTGCAAGAAGCACAAGAAAGAAAGAAATGAAGAAGTTGTTTATAAAGCATCAACAACCAATCCATATGTGGAAATGGTGTCAGATGCCTTTCCTGAAATTGTTGAACAAACACATGAAGAGATGCCGAACAATGAGGTACACCGATTTTTTAACCTATTAGATTCGAGGAAATAACGTATATATGAAGGTTTTCATGAGGTTAGTCTCACTTATCTTTATCTTCAAGATTGATGAGTATTAAAAATACTACAATGTTGCTGAAAATTGCATAGATTCATTTTGCAAAACCATGCGTGAATGTTTACAGGAAAATAATCAAGCCCCGAGACATACTACGAAACAAAGAATGTTTTAAAAGATTTGAGAATGTCACATGAGAAAATTGATGTTTGTAAAAACAGTTGCAGATTGTTTCGGGAAAATGATAAAGACTTGTTGGAATGTAAATTTTACGGTGCAAGCAGATCTCATCCAAAAAACCATATTCACGTAAATATGTACCGTACAAAAAAATATTCTATATGCCTATAAAAAACATGTTGAGAATGTTATTTGAATAAAAAAACCGCTGCGGTAATGAGATAGCACGTAAAACACTTGACGGGCTTAGGGATAATGCAACATCCATCGGATGGTAAGGCTTGGAAAGATTTCAATGAAATATTTCCTAAGTTCACGTATGAAACGAGAAATATTTATCTTTGCTTATGCACCTATGGTTTTAGACCATATGGACAATCTGGAAGTCAATATTCTCTGTGGTCGGTGATTTTGTCTTTATATAATTTGCCTCCCAATATGTGTTTGAAAAGAGAGATAATGTTTCTGACGTTGCTGATTCCAGGACCAGAACATTTGAAGAAAAGTTTCGATTTCTTTTTGCATCCTTTAATTCATGAATTAAAACATTTGTGAAACAATGGACTTCTCGCTTCTGACGTGAGTACAAGCAAAATTTCACATTAAAAGCAGTCTTGTTGTGGACAATTAGTGATTTTTCTACCTATGGAATATTATCTCGATTGAGCACGCACGGGAGATTGGTGTGTCCATATTGTATGGAGGATATAGATTCATTTCGACTAGTACATGGGAAGAAACCATGTTGGTTTCATTGTCATAGAAGATTTCTTCCCTGTGGACATGCTTTCCGAAAAGATAAAAACATTTTCGAAAGAACATGGTACAAAAAGAAGAGGCACCGTGCATGAAAGTCAGAACACAAATCCTTTATGAACAATTGAACACATTGGGTGATTCACAAGAATCGATAGAATACGGTGGAAATCGTGGGCATCGAAAACCAAAAGGCCAAGGTGAATGATATAACTGGTATAAACGTAGTATGTTTTGGGAACTACAATACTGGAAACCACTGATATTACGTCATAATTTGAATGTTATGTATATCGAAAAGAACTTTTTCAATAACATCATCAACACTGTTTTGAATGTGACGGAAAAAACTAAGAAAAATATAATCAAGAAAAGGTTTGAAGACAATATGTCGAAGACCTGAGTTGGAGTTACGAGATAGAATGACACCTACCCCAGTATTCAGATTGTCTAGGCCGGAAAAAACTGTATTATTAAGGTGATTAAAATAAGACGTTAAGTTTCCAGATGGATATGCATCGAACATTGCTCGGTTTGTGGATATTGTTGGTTTGAGGCTGATTGGGTTAAAAAGTCATGATTGTCACATTTTCATGCAGCGACTCATTCCAATTGCATTTGTTGAGCTTTTACCATGAAATGTTCACGATGTGCTATACGGAATTAGCACATTTTCAGAGATATATGTTCAAAAAATTTAAAAAGGGATGACTTAGAATTAATGAAACAATATCTCTGAAGTATTATGTTCATTGAAAAAAAAATTTCGTTTTCCTTCTTCGATGTCATGGAACATTTGCAAATACATTTACCAGACGAGGCAAAACTCGGTGGGTCACTTCAGTTCAGATGGATGTATCATTTCGAAAGGTTTTCTTTCATCTAAAGAAAAAAGAAAAAAATAAAGCAGCGGTTAAAGGATCTATTTCAAACAATAATTGTTGGAAGAAATCACATATTTCAATATATTTTATTTTGAGTCGCATATTCAGACGAAAGAAAGACGTGCAGCGGAAGATCACACAAACTTTCTATATCAATATAATCCGCAGTTTGACACAATTCTTGAGATGTTTACACCGATTGGACGTACATGAAGTAAATCCGAAGAATATTGGTTAACACCAGAGAAGTATAATCACGTACACACACACACACACACACACACACATATATATATATATATATATTACTAAATTATCAAGAGCTATTACCTTTCTAAAGATACAAAACAATGAAATCGATCTTTTAAGCACAATTAATATATATATATATATATATGTATAATATGTGTGTTAACGTATTTTCATTACAGGATACTTGATGAAGTAATGGATACATATCCTTATATAAATGTTGATAAACTCACATAAATGAAAGTTCAACATTATGGCTCGTGGTTGAGAGATTACAGAAGTAAACATATATTCGTATGTTTTATATATATTAAAATTAATTTCGTATGTTATAAAGTATTCATTTGTTTTTTATGTTATATAGATCAAATGTTCTGATGAGAGACTTCCTACGTGGTTAAAAGATTTGGCTAATGGTCCTACACAAAATGTTATGTGTTGGCCAATTTTGTTTACTCGTGGATACACATTCCACACGTATGAACATAGAAAACATAGAAGCACATACAATTACGACAATTGCATTAATAGTAAAAAAGAGGGTGATAATTTCTATGGCATTTTGCACCAAATCCTACAGGTGGAATATCTCGGTCTTGTTGGATTGAAGGTAATGCCCAAACCGACATGGGCAACGGAGGAGGTATTCAACCAACTCGTCCACCATTGGGAGTCCAAGGATTTCAAGGACAAGAGCGAGAATGCTAAAAAATGTTTGTACGGCGATAAGGTTTCCGGAGATGGTCTGCATCGCCATACTTCGGGATCAAAATCATTCAAAAAAAGAATTGGTAAATTCTTTTATTTATTATTTAATTTTTTATTATATGCAATTTTAATCTAATTATATCACTATTATATAAAAGGGATGCAGATGATGAGAAGAGAACTGACTTTTCTTGAGCTGGTTGTAGAAACCCATGCCAAGAAGAAATCCGTCGTCGGGGAAGAGAGCGGCGAACCTGAAATCGTTGACCCTCGGGCAGTATGGACCGTGAAAGCTGTGACAGAGAAGATCACACAACAATCACAAGCCTGCGGTTCAACTTCTGACGATCTCATTCTTTTACAAAAGACAAAATTATTTAGAGAGAAATAATAAAATTATTGTTTGTGATTCGTTAATTAAATAAAATATTTTCTAACGATACTATCTTTAAAGTTTTTTATTTTGTAATCTGTTAGACCGTATAAGGGGTGTCTATACGATCTCAGTACGCTCTAAAAGGATATCGTCGAAGACGCGACAACGGTACCCCCTAGGGTTTAAGAGAGTTATATGCAAGAACGACATATCGAGCATCTCGAAACCACACTTCGAAAAACTCGAGCAAAGATACGTCACATGGTGAACATCATCGAATTGTTTATCGGCTGAGTGTATCAACCACTAGAACAGATGGGGGAAACAATACCGTGACAAGACCCATTAACGAATCTGATGCATGATCATCTCGTTTTCATACGTATTTCTTGCATGATTTTAGAGATATTTATGATATATATGTGATGCTTTACGTATGATTCCGTATCCGTTTTACTTGTTTTCGTGTTTTCATGTTCTTACAGGTTTTTATGCGTATTAGGTTCATTTCGGAGCTAAAGGACGTGCACGAAACAAAGTACCAACATCAAGGATCATCACAAGACAAATGGGACGAGAATCGGCATGGAATAGTCACTACCCGTGTGGGTAACTCCCTAGCCCGAGCGGGCATTTGTTACGGCGATTTTGGGAAGCAAATTGAGCACGAGTCGGGCGAGAAATACCCCGCCCGGGGCATGAGCCCGAGCGGGCACCCCTTGAGCCCGAGCGGGCAGCCTCCTTTTCATCGCGTTCTTGCGCGATCTTCCGCGCCGTACCCGAGCGGGCAATTTACACTGTCCGCGCGGATTGCGACCGTCACCTGCAACTTCAAATAAGTTAATTTGACTTAAAACAAATGGAAGTTTTTGAGGGACTCATACAATAAGGAAAACAACTTTAAAGGAGGAAAAAGGGGCCAGAGGTCGAGAACTATTCATTCATTATTCAGTTCTTGATCGAGGGAGGGAGGAAGAAGGTTCTTGCGAAGGACACTTACGAGGAGCATTGGAGATCAACTTCACCCTTCGGTTTCGTTTGGTTTTCATGTTCCTTAGACCTTCTATTTCGTTTATGTTTGTTTACGGACGCATGAGCAAGTAGTTTGTTTGTTCTAGGAGAAGGGATTAGCCCATGGCTATCCCGGAACCACTTTTGATTTATCTTTGAATGCATCTTCCCGTTTTCGTTTATCTATTCTTTATCCGAGTGCTTAAATAACTTGTATTTGCGACGGCCCCGTAGATGCATGTTTAGGGGTTGGGAGAAGGACCGAAAGGAGAATTCTAGTCCTAGAAGATCAGGTTTAAAACAAGTGAGGTTAGAAAACGAAAGTAGGGTAGCAGCGGTTGAGGGTAAAACGGATGAATCACAGGTCTTATGGGTTTAGTTCAAGGTGTCAGCCACGAAAGTAGGGGGCAACTTGACTAGATCACGTGTCCATGCCTCGAGAGAGGGTAGATATCATATTAGGATCGTCTGTCTTAGATAACTTGACTGGGATTGCATGATAGATAGGTTGATTGTTAGTCTCGGTAGTTTGTGGTGAAACCGGATTCCTGGAATGTTTGTCTCATTCTTAAGAACTAGTTTGTTTATTTGCTTTTAGTATTTCATTCTTCAAACCATATTTCGTCCGTTAGCAAGTTTGATTCGTAGTTCGAATTTAGGCTGTGTTGCGTAGTCTCTGTGGGATCGACACCTGAAGTACTACATACGTGCCGTGCACTTGCGGGTAGTTTAGGTTATTTATTTAACTTTGAGAACGCATCAATGCAACACCTTCACAAGATATTGGCAATCATAGGGATGAAGACGTCACTACTAATTTAAATGATATGTAATATAAATTATGTTTTTAATTTGTAAAAAGATTAAATTTTTTTATTTTTTCGTAAATGTTCCAACAGATGTCCGTTGATAATTTTTAAAAATTATAACGGGTATCCGTTGGAATGAAAAATTTCTGCCCTCTTTGCAACGAAAATCTGTTGTCAATTCCCGTCATACTGCCAATGGGTATCCTTTGAACATATTTAATTACCGCCATTTTACGTGTCAACGGACGTGGAATGAATATCTGTTACACGTCTTCAATAGTCATTCGTTGTATTCCTTGTAACGGGCATCCACTGCACTATTTATAACGGACATCCGTTGCAAATCTCCAACGGAAAGATCCGTTGCCAGCCCATGGTAACGATTTCAACGGATTGTATTCGTTGCATGCCCGTTACAAATCATAACGGATTTAGATTCGCAACGAGTGATTCCCAACGGTTCTGGATCCGTTGAAATCTGTTGGGTACCGTTCTTTTCAACGGAAAAATGGCGATACAACGGATATGTCCAATACAATATCATCATTATTATAGACCTTTCCGGATTTAGAATTCGTAAAAAATTATAAAATAATTCATTTTGTGACCGTCATTCAGTTTATTTTCAATAAACTTTTATTGAACGTGTATACATAGAAGCACTAACCCCGAACGAATCAACCTTTTTTTACTACCATTTTAAGGTTCAGGTCATTAGAGCAACAAATTATTTTGTTTCAAATCGAATCTATTTCTGTTTAAGATTTTTTTAAATGTCACAATAAGATAAATTTTGACAAAAATATTATAAAGAGTTGAGTTTATATAACATAGAACATTGGTCAATATCTAAATGTCTGTGGATAAACACCTAGACGGAAGTACATAATTTTTAGAACATTTAATTTTATACTTGCAATTTTAATTTTGTAACAAACAAATTTATAGAATAATTTTCCTAATACTCGTACGATTACTTAGTTATATAGAAAAACTAAATAATTATTTCAAATCAAATAAATTATATCAATTCAATTTTTCCTAATAATTTATTGCCATGAAAGGGTAATAGAACAAGGTGGACCAGGGGTCAAGTTTCTATCTAACACTGATTCATATATATATATATATATATATATAGAGGGTTGGACAAAATATTCGAAATATTTGTATTTGATTCGTATTTGAACCGAAAATTCGAATATTCGTTGATACAAATACAAATATTAGAAATGAGATATTCGACAAATATGAATACAAATATAAATAGTAGATTCAATTATCTGAACTATTTGTATCCGTAAGTACTAAATAAAATTTAGTTAATATATAAATACATATATAATAAAATTTATTTTAATAATCAAATTGGAAATAAAAAACATTACTAATTTTATTTAAACACTTATTATATAAATATATAGATAAATATAGATATATTACCATATATGAAAAACAGAACTCACTGAATATATATTTTTTTTGCGAGTTTTATTTTAGTGTATAATCTAATAATTTGTTTCATTGTTTTTACGATATTCGTAGAATCATCAACGAAACTAATTTTAAATGACTGATGTTGAGATGACTGTGAAGATTTGATACTTTGTTTTATTTATATTATATATTTTTGTGCGATTTTAATTTAGTTTTAGATTATATTTTATGAGTATTGATTTTTTATTAAAATATTTTTATATATTTTTTTATATTAAAAAAAATTAGATTCGTATACGGATATCCGTATATTCGACAAATATCCGTTTTTACATATATTTAAATTTATAAATATAAATTCAAATAATAAATCTGGATATTCGTATATATATATATAATTTATTGAATAAGAAATAGATGACTTACACGTATGTGGACACTAGACAAAAAATAATCTTTTATTACTTTTTCTTTCACAAAGTGATAATCGCACGTGGTATGTGTGGCGTTAAATCGATGTGATAAATATCTATGAATGTTAAATTCTCCGCTATATAAAAAATCATTGTATTATTGCATAATGAACAAATTTCAAGGATTTATTGAATTCAGAAATAAAATTTGTTTTCAATAAGTAATTAAAGCATTAACGTATGTTGAATAATAGATATTTTGTCCCAATTAGTTTTTTTTAATATGGGTGAAAAGTATAAAATGTCTTTCCATATTTATTGAGATTTTAAAATTTATAAATTTTCTGAAAATCTAAAAAGTTAAGAATAAAAAAATAATTTAAATTATTATCCAAACAAAAATATGAAAGAAGATAAAGCATTTTTTTTGGGAAATAGTCCATTCATAGTATTGTTCCACCACATTTTCATAAATTCAATTATTTATATTGGTGTGTTATCTTTTTTATATTACTGAAAGAAATGGTTGTGATAAGACTGCAATTTAAAGCAATGAAACTAACGAATAATATAAGTGTGAAATATAATCAAACTCATAATTCTCATCCAAAACAAATTATAACTCTATATTTTTGCGAATTTAAACAGTTTAAAATTGATTAAATTTGTATGTTGTACGATAATTAAGATGTTCAACATCTTACTTACAAATAATTCAGTGTTTCGTGAATGAAATGAACATAACAAAATTAAAGTATCATTTTGTTTACTCTGAATATAAAGAATTAATTATCATTCAGTATTCGTTACCACATTTTCTCTGAAATTCTTAAAAAATAGGCCAATTAAAAATTAAAATTTTTAATTTGTTATTTGACTTCCATTAAAACCGTGATTAGTAAGGAGTATCGTAAACTTTTTCTTCATTTATGTTTACTAATCAGATGAAATCCTAATCCGTACGAGCAGCCTGTTTGTTACCCCATAACCCGTAATAGCCGGTTTCCATACTTCCCAACGACCCCTTCGAGTCACCCGCTATAGTGGGTTTCCCGCTAAATTTGCCGGTAATCCCTAACTTACTCTTTTCCTCTACAACACTTTTCTTTTTAATTTTTTTCTTAAATTTTAAAAATTTAACGGACAAAAAATTCGAAAAACCAAAGCTGGCCCATCTCTCTCTCTCTTTCTTTCTCTCTCGCCGACACTTTCTTCTCAGTTTTGTTAATCTCTTTGTACACCTCTGATCTGATTAATTTTGTTTTTAATATGTAATTAAAAAAGAAAGAAAGAAAGAAAGAAGGAATCCCATTTTGCTTGTCTTTTTCTTCTGCAAGGAAAAATAACGAAGATCAAAGCAATTCTGTAAGAGATTAGGGTTCTTAAATGCATGATTATTAATTTATATAAATCGTAGCAGGTATAAATACTATGCTGATGGTACATGGCGTGCAATTTTCATTATCATAACCCAAATTGAATAATGCATACAAATGTTTAGGTAACAACATGTTCATAATATCCTTAATATATGTATATATTTATATGTTTTGTTCTCTGGATTTCAAGTGAATTTGTATTTTTATGCTTGTTTTCATCTCGTGGTAGGTGTAGTTCTTTTTTACCCATGAAATGAGAATATGGAGAACAACATAAAGTGTGGATTTTTTTTTTTTTATTGAAAAGGGTCTTATTTTTTCTGGTTAAATTTCTCAGCTTTCTCCATCAGACTTTCCGCTTATAATGCAGAGATCAAAATCATTAAGCTGTGAGATAAAAGCGAAGATATCAGTATAAGGAAAAATGGGAATGGAAAGAGAAATTGATCATCGAGTTCATGAGAATCAGAGAAATAATGTTTTGGTGGGAGTTCTTATGGACGAAAGTAGCAGAGAGCTTCTGAAATGGGTGCTTGAAAATGTAACAAAACCAGGAGATTGTGTTATTGCAGTTCATGTTTGTTCAAGCTCTAGTGAGTTTTTCTTCTTCTTTATTGATCCGTAATCCGTACAACCTTTGGATTCTTTTTTATATTTCTGATAAAACCAAACACTTGATTCAGATCATGCCTTGAAGAGCAAGGCATTGCTGAACCAATACTTGGAAGTGTATACAGAACTGTTTTCAGCAAAAAAGGTACTTTCAAATCATAATCTTTTCGAGTTTTTCTTTCTTAGATTTTGTTTATTTCCCCATAGAGAATGAGATTTTCAACAAGGGTAACAAAGAATGTTCCATTTCCAAAAGCAGGTTGAGCTTAAAGTGGAAGTTTTGAAGGGAAGTTCAGTCAAAAGGGTTATGGTGAAAGAGGCAAAGAATTGCAAAGCCATGGCAGTTGTATTGGGAATAAAAAATCAAAGAAGCTTAGGGTAAGAGCTCTAAGAAGTGACACTTACTTCCAAAACTTTGGATTTTGAAACCCTTGTTTCGAGTTTTTCGTCTGATTTGATCTAAAAAACAGATTCGGGTTTCAGGGGCAGAGTGTCAATCGCTAAAGGCTGCGCAAAACAATTGCCTTTAACGACAGATGTTCTGGCTGTTCATCAGGGAAATATCGTCTTTAGGCGGTCCAACCATCTCCAACTACCTCAAGGTTCATTGATGCTCTCGTAACTTCGAATCTCATATCTCAAACGGGTTTGGTTTTAAGTTAATATAAAAGCTAGTTCAAGAGTTTAACATGGTCTAAACTTATGCATAAGAGTTCATAATCAATGTTATAACCGATATAAGACAATAAATAGTGACTGGTGAAGCATTGTTCTTGTAATTTATATAGACACGTGTGTCGTGGAATGTATTGTTCTTGTAATGGATTGTCTAAAATCATATATAGAATCTATGATTCATGCTATAACCGATGTAGGATGATATATGTTCTTGTAATTGCAGCTCACAAGATGGATGTGAGCCCAAGTTCTGAACTTTCTGAAAAATCTTCAGACAAGGAGAGTGGATTTGAATCTGATGTGCTGAAAGAAGAAATTTTGAAAATGGGTCATGAAAAGAGGAAAATTTCGGGTAGATCGATATCTCTTCCATCGGTTGATGCTTTCGATCAGAAACCAGGTTGGCCATTGTTAAGAAGAACAATTTCGACCATTCCACAAGCTCACCATGGAAGGAAGATATCAGTAGTTCATTGGGTCATGAATTTACCTGAGCGGTTTCCCCAACAGCAGAATTCGATCGAAAAACAACTAAAAGACATATTGAGAGACAACAGGCAATGGTTCTGTTATGATGTTCTTAAGACAGCTACATCAGATTTTTCTTCAGGTAAATCTTTCTTTCACTTCTGGCCATCTTTGGCTTCCATTTTTGCTGATTCTGAATCTGTTTGATAGAGAATCTGATTGGAAAAGGAGGATGTAACAAAGTGTACAAAGGAATTCTCCAAGATGGTAAAGTAATTGCAGTGAAAATCATGAAATCATCATCAAAGGAAGCAATAACAGACTTTGTTCATGAAGTGGGCATTATCTCTTCTTTAAATCACCAAAACATCACTCCCTTGCTTGGGGTATGCATTCACGGCAACAATCTTATTTCCATTTACAATTTCTCAACCAAAGGAAGTCTAGAAGAAAACTTAAACGGTAACACAACTTCAATAAACTCCATAAGATTCATCTTCAACAACAGAATTCAAACTAATATGATTCTGCAGGTAAGAAGAAGAGTTCTCATGTGCTGTCATGGAAAGAGAGATTCAGCATCGCAATTGGGTTAGCAGAAGCCCTAGATTATCTCCATAACCAATGTTCTAAACCCGTGATCCATAGAGACGTTAAGTCTTCGAACGTTCTTCTCTCAAATGAATATGAACCTCAGGTATTGTAAAGTACTAAACTTTTCTTCATAGCACTTAGGTAGGTTATTCAAATTCTTATGACCATTTTCTTTCTGTTTATCGTGAGAGTAGCTATCAGATTTCGGGCTGTCGATGTGGGCACCGATTTCTTCCGAGTTTCTGATACAAGGAGATGTGGTAGGAACGTTTGGGTACCTTGCACCAGAATACTTCATGTGTGGAAAAGTGAGTGACAAAGTTGATGTTTATGCCTTTGGAGTAGTCCTGCTTGAACTCATATCAGGAAGAACTCCCATTTCATCTCAAAGTCCGAAAGGTCAGGAGAGTCTGGTCATGTGGGTAAGTGTTACCACTAGGTTACTTGCATCATAAGCAACTTTCAAATGTTTTTTAGTCTAATTCAATCCAAAAATTAGGTTTATCAAAATTATATATATATATATGTAATGTTTCATGTAATAAGCGATGTAGGACAACACATAACATTCTCTTTTATGTCCGATTTCGGTCTTGGAACATACACATCATACACGGGAAACCAACGTCGAAATATTTAAATCAGAACTAAGCAAACTTCGATACCATGTCAAATGGTTTCGAATCTAACTTAATCCAAAAGGTAGATCAAGAGTTTAGTTGTCAAACCTATTTATATGAGTTCATTGTTCATGTCTTACTCGATATAGAACAATAAAACATAACAATCTCTCTTACGTCCAGGTTTGATCTTGGAGTATACACATCATAAACGAGACTCAACATTGGAATATTCTATCACAACTAACCAAGCTCTGATACCATATCAAATGAGTTTATTTATAATTCAATCCAAAAGTTAGTTTAAGAGTTTAAGGTTAATGATACTATAAATATGAGTTCATAATTCATGTACTAATCAATGTGGAACAACGCAACTTACAAAAACTTCTTGGGATGCAGGCGAAACCAATGTTAATGAACGGGGATGCAAAAGGATTGTTGGATCCAAATTTTCACGAGAATGTTGACGAGAATCAATTTGAAAGGATGGTTCGCGCCGCTACGCTTTGCCTCACAAGAGCAGCTACGATTCGTCCCAACATCAAAGAGGTAATATATGTCTTCCAAACCACATATAAAACCAAACCATAGATGTACAATGTCATCTATTTCATAAACTATTCATCTCTGCAGATACTAAAGCTCTTAAGAGGTGAAAATGAAATAGAGAAATGGTCAAATAAAAGAAAAGAGGATTCAGAGGACGAACAAGATTGTTTTGACAATGAAGTTTACCCGAATTCAAGAGTTGAATTACACTTGAGCATCGCTATGCTCGACGTAGAAGATAACTCTGTTTCTTCATTTTGTTTTTCTTCTTCTGAGGAGCTTCATTCTTCAAGCTCTGATTAGGGTTGTTTAGTGTTTAATGTGTGCAGTAACTCAGAACAAAAAGTTTTATTTTTATGTATAGATGAGATGGGAGGGAAGGATAAGACAATGAAAAATAAATGAAATCTAAAGGATGTAAGAAATTTTAAATAGAAATTGTAGTTCAATTTTGTTGAAAGCTAAGCATAAGTCCTCATATTTAGTCAGGCTACTTTTAAACTATTATTACTTTTTGTCTAAATGTTATCCAAATTAATAAAAACATCATTAAAACACATAAATTTGATTTAAAATTTCATAATAATAAATAAAATATTTTATACTTTAAAACAAAAAATATCATGCATTATTCCTTATATATTTCACTCTTATTGTTGTATATTCTACACAATTTAATTTTTTTATGTCATTTACAACACATTATATAATTACATAATATATTTATCTATTTTGGTTATATGATATCAAAATATTCACCGCTAAACAACGTCGATCTTCATCTCTGTTGGGTTACTACGTAAGATGCGGAAGCATATTTTATAACCCATATTCGAGATCTAGTCATATTCAAGATTGGATTTGAAGGGTTTCGACGAAAACACGAGGAACAATTCAGATGTTACCTGTTATTGGCGAATCTAACAGCAACAGGATGTTAGACTTGAACGGACAAGCCCTCTACGTATATCCACACCGAGATCGGGATTTGCGGTCAACGGTTGGCGTGGATTTGGTCGGGAACGGAACTAACCTTTCACGTTCTTCGTTTCTCTCCGGTGGCTAGGGTTTTTGATCTGACAAAAAAATGTGCCGTCAGAGAAAACATGTTTATCTTACGTATTTATATTACTGAACTTTTCAGTAATTATGTTTTGACCCCAAGACTATTTAATATCACATAACATGCATATAACTTTCAATCTCCCACTTGCCTTTATGTAATATCTCAAATAGTTGAAGTACATGTATCCCCATACACATACTCGCTCGTACATCTAATGTACAACCCTCAAGGAGAACCAAGTAAAATTATATTCTTGGGTGCTAGCGGATGAATATAATTGCATTCCACACTGATTGTCTAACAATCACAAGCAGATACCGAGACATTCGTAAGCGTGTAACCTCGTCGGTTCACCACTAAATTGGTAGCCAACTAGTCTTCACTAATTAACCAATCGAGGTTGGCATCTAGCAACACTCCTCGACGACCGGATAACATGAAGCAACATCCTTACTCATTTAAGTAACATCCTTATTCAAAAGGAACCAGGGTGAAGTTGACGTTAGTATTTTCTTCCATTTTTACAGCTCTGGATGCATCCTAGCATGGTTATAACTGTCAGCCTTACAGATCATCAACTATGTTTCATGTCAATCATAACTGACTGGTGAATGAACCTAATAATCACCTTTCTTCATTCATTCAGTGTACTTTGGCCAGAGATTTGTATAGTCATTGTGATTACTGACAACATAGAGCTCAAACTCTTACCAAGAGTTGACAGATCTCATCTTGATTAGTCACTAGCTACGCAAACATCTAATTATTCTCAATATCTATCTAACTAGTACTCTAAGATACTAGGTGTCCAAAATCAAAGAATAATAGATAGAATGCTAGTTATTATGCTGATCTGAGGTCTTAGGAAAGAACTAACAATCTAACCTTCTGGATAAATCTCATTGACAATTTATTAGTAATTTAACCATTAAGCATTTCTCCCTTTAGGTCAGTTCAGTGATCACATCATTATGTGTATCACCCACATATGTGATTTAGTAAAAGAGATCCACTAATTTCTATCAACATAGAAACCTATCACACACATGTTGTTCTTTCCGGATCACTATGGTCCGAATAGTGATCCTACGAACAAGAACGTTTCAGATTAATTCATACCAAAACTTTATTTTCTTTATTATGATCTCTATCCTAATGTCAAGGTTTTATATTTAATCTTTAACTCTATCATACACCTATAAAATTCATCAAATGAGAAAAATAATGCCATATATAAATAAATAAAACTGATGTCCAAAAATTCATAACTCGCTACTAATTTATGTAACAATATCTAACATGCTATAAACTAATCTAAGCTCGTCATGTCTCTCAATTCGATCCTCAGCTTGTGTTTGTCAAATTATTTTGACCTAAGTGCCTTCTGAACGAATCTGCTGCATTTTCCTTTCCATCCACCTTTTGTATTTGTACGTCCCCACGCACAATGATCTCTCGTATCAAGTGATACTTCCACAGAACATGTTTCTATTTTTTATATGACATCGGTTCCTTCGCCTGGGCAATAGCCCCGATGTTATCACACAATAAACGAACCACTTCCTTTATCGAAGGCACGACACCAAGTTCATTTATGAACTTTCTCATCCAAACCGTTTCTTTAGTTGCTTCATAAGCCGCTATGTATTCTGCTTCAGTCACCGAATCGACTATAGTAGTCTGCTTGGAACGTTTCCAACTTATTGCTCTGCCATTCAGACAAAACACATAGCCTGAAATGGATCGGCTATCATCCTTGTCTATCGAGAAACTTGCATCAGTGAATCCTTCTAACTCCAAGTTAGAACTACCATAAATGAGGAACTGGTCCTTAGTCCATCTCAAGTACTTAAGGATGTTCTTAACAACCTTCCAGTGTCCCTCACCAGGATCTGCCTGATATCTACTCACTACACTTAGCACGTAAGCTACGTCAGGCCTAGTACATGTCATGGTGTACATGATGGCTCCCACTGCGCTAGCGTAGGGAATCCTACTCATGTGCCCTCTTTCTTCCCGGGTCTTAGGACAATCCTCCCTAGAAAGAGAAATTCCAGTGTTTATCCGTAGATAGCCCTTTTTGGAATTTTTCATGTTGTATCGTCTCACGATACTGTCAATGTACTGGGATTATGACAAACCAAGCAACCTCTTCGATCTATTCCTATATATCTTTATTCCTAGAATATAGGCCGCTTCTCCTAGATCTTTCATGGAGAACTGATCAGACAACCACGACTTTATCTCTTGCAACGCAAGAATATCATTCCCTATGAGGAATATGTCATCCACATAAAGTACAAGGAAAACAACTGCGTTCCCACTAAACCTCTTGTACACACAAGGTTCTTCATCGCATCTAACGAAATTGAAACTCTTCAACTACCTTGTTAAAGCGAATGTTCCAGCTACGAGAAGCTTGCTTAAGTCCATAAATTGACCTTTGAAGCTTGCATACCATATGACTTTGAGTCGAAAACGTGAAACCCTCATGTTGAACCATGAAAACCTCTTCCTGGAGCTCTCCATTAAGGAAATCTGTTTTCACGTCCATTTGCCAAATCTCATAGTCATGGAATACCGCTATTGCAAGCAGAATCTGAATAGATTTGAGCATTACCATAGGGGAGAACGTTTCTTCATAGTCAATCCCTTCTCGTTGACTATACCCCTTGGAAACTAGACAAGCTTTATAGGTCTCTACCTGCCCATTTGCTCCAATCTTCCTCTTGTAAACCCATTTACAACCTATTGGTCTAGAAGTCTATGAAGGATCAACTAAAGTCCATACTTCGTTGATCTTCATGGATTCTATTTCGGATTCCATGGCTTTCCACCATTTCTCAGAATCTAGACCTTGTATGGCTTCTTGGAAAGTCAATGGATCTTCATCTCTATGACTGATCACGTCTTCATGCACCAACAGATTAAGTCTTTCAGGTGCACATCGAGAACGTGTTGACCTTCTCAAGGAAGCCTATGTAGCAGGTCCAACCTGCACTGGAATATCTTGTTGGACTTGTTCTTGAACTAGTTCTTGAACTAGTTCCTGAACTGACACTATCACTTCAACATTTGAAGATGAAGCCCTGAATCCTAACAACGTATCACCCAACCAAGACCGCTCATTTGACATCTCATGTCCTTGAGCTTGCGTTGATTCGTTGGGTTCTTGAATTTCGTCAAGAATTATTTCTTCACCATGAATTCCTTCCTTAAGGAACTCCCTTTCAAGAAATGTTGCAGTTCTGGCTATCATCTAGCTTGTCTGGCTGAAGTCTCTTAACACAACCGAACAACCCCAAACCTTGATACGTTTCAGTTTAGGTTTCCATCCCTTCCATATCTCATATGGAGTCTTAGAGACTGCTTTAGTGGGAACTTTGTTTAAGATATATGCAACTGCTTCTAAACCATAACCCCACAAGTTGATTGGAAGATCTGTGAACCCCATCATGGATCGGACCATATCGAATAAAGTTTAATTTCTCCTTTCGAACACACCATTATGTTGCGGTGTTCTAGGAGAAGTCCACTGAGGCAAAATCCCATTTTGCCTTAGATAATCGATAAACTCATAACTTAGATATTCACCATCCCGGTCTGATCTCAACACCTTGATACTCTTTCCGATTTGTTTCTCCATTTCACTACGGAATCTCTTGAACATTTCAAAAGATTCGGACTTGTGTTTCATCAAGAACACAAATCCATATCTTAACATATCATCCGTGAATGTGATGAAATACGAATATCCACCCTTGGATTGAACCCTCATAAGTCCACATACATCAGTATGTACCAGTCCCAAGAGTTCTGTAGTTCTCTCTCTGGTTCCACTAAACAGAGATGTAGTCATCTTACCAGTGAGACAAGACTCACAAGTTGCATAAGATTTGAAATCAAAATGGCCCAAAAAACCATCCTTATGTAACCTGTTGATTCTCTTCTTACCGATGTGACCAAATCTACAATGCCAAAGATACATCTGATTTTGACAGTCATCTAGCTTTCTCTTTTGGCCCGAAACGTGCATGTTAAATAATTCAACATCAACATCAAGTAAGACACAAATACCTTGTTGTAGATAACCATTTACACACAAATCATCACCATAATAAATATAGCAAATGTTATTACTGAAAACTATTCGAAATCCACGTCTATCAAACATAGAAATAGAAATAATGTTCGAAACAAACTTTAGAATATAATAACAATCATCCAATAACAAATTCTTGCCCGTAGACATAAAAAGAGAAATCGATCCTACGGCTAGAGCAACAACACTTGCGACATTTCCAACCTTGAGACTGAATTCTCCCTTCTTGAATCTTCTACTGATCCTCAGCCCCTGCAACATGTTGCGGATGTTAAAACTAACACTGGTATCCAATACCCATTTAGACGAATCAATAGTAGTCAAGGAAATCATGAAAAATTTTTCTATGGATGTTTTACCTCGTTTCTTGCCCTTTAGAGACTGAAAGTATTTCTTGCAGTTCCTCTTCAAGTGCCCCTTCTTCTTGCAGAAGAAGCACTCTGCATCTGACTAGTCGGCCTTACCAGCACCGCCATTTGCCTTGGTCATACCAGTCTTAGGCGTGCTCCGCCTGGTTATGGGCCTTTTTTTGCCCTTCCTCTTGTACTGAGAGGATTTTTAACCATCAGAACAGATCCTGATTCCTTCTTCCCGATGGACATCCGCTTCTTATACTCAGTGAGCATGTTGTGCATCTCATCCAGCTTGTTCATGTTGTAATTAACAATGAAAAGGGAGAAGGAGTCTGGAATTGAATGTAGGATCATCTCTTGCTGCATCTCTTTGCAGAAGATGCACACCAGCTTCTCAAGTTGTTCTATCAGACTTATCATCTTTAGAACATGGGGTCCCACAAGAGAGCCCTCACTCAAAGTCGACTTGAACAAAATCCCCGATAACTTAGATCTTGCCGTGCGACTTTGTTCTCCAAACATCTCTTAAGATGTTCCATGATCTGCTTAGCATCCATGTGCTCATGCTGCTTGTGGAGTTCACCACTCATCGATGCCAAAATGAGGCACTTTACAGTAATGCATTGCTCCTCATACTTGGTAAAAGCACTAAATGCATCATTGTTTGCTGGATCTGATGCTGGAGGAGCTGACTTATCGATCACATCGATCAACTTCTCATTAGTTAGCACCAGAAGCAAGCTGCACTATCATTCATCGAAGTTTTCCCAACAAGCTTGTTGGTCTCGAGAATAGAACGCAGATTGGATTGAGACATTCTCGAGAGATATGAAAAATAAAAGAACATAAACAATAGAGAGTTAGAAATCATAAATATCATAAAGATATAGATTTTATCTAAATGATATGCACTCTAATCAATGTTACAATAACATCAGAAATCTTATTTCTCATTAGCATTAATCTACAACTATATGTTTGAGCCCCTTGGTAGTCAAGACATTTCTCAACCATATAAAATGAATTCTTACAAATTTTATCCCAATAAAACTCGTAGCTAATAAAGCACAACTCTATATCACATAGTTACCTGGTATTCAGGTCGTTCCTATTGATATGGTTGAGTTCATCCTTCAAATCATGGTCGGATAACAATTAAGTTCATGCCCCCCGAGTAGTCCAGGTGTCTACAAGAACTAATTGTTTCCTCCCACTAGACATCTAATGTCATAGATATATGAATCAAATCCTTGAACTACATACCTCATGTTAGTCAGGCCGTACCATGTAAACAAGAGCCTTTCATATGTTTTCAGAAGGAAAAACCAAGTGATAAACAATTTATATTTAAGAACTCAATTATTTGGACTTTTTGAGACTCATAGACATAGGTCGATCGATTTGACACTTAATTCGATTGACTCAGACTATAATTCGATCGACTCATCGTACGTTTCGATCGACTTCGACCCTCAAAGAACCATTCCATCGACTTTTTTTCCATATACGTCGATCGAATTTGGTTCTTAGAGAACTTCGTAACCCTAGTTTCCATTCGATCGACGTCGTCTCATGAGTCGATCGAGTCACACTTTATGAAGGCGCCGACATCACCATCGACTCTTGGAGAGGCGGAAAAGCGCTACCACCGAGAAGCTCCTCCTCGACGCTAGCGGACTCCGATCATCCCACATCGACTTCTATACAACCATCACGTCGTATGAGATGAAACTGCCTCGCTGTTTTGGGACAAAAACATCGCGTCGTCATCGACGGATGAATGAGTCGTCGACGCTATCAGGGTTGAGATATGCCCCGGTTGAACACCCCTTACGGCCGACTGCTCGATCGCCGGAGGGACCACCAAGAAGCCAGATCTGTCGCATCATTTTGGGCTTCACAGTGAAAGCCCGAGTCGCGACATAAGACGGACGAAGCCATCGCGTCGTCTAGGGTTCATACCCGAGAGCCCGAGTCGCGACATGAGACAGAATTTGATCCTTTTTTACGCCTAAAACAGAATCCAAATCCTAGAAACAGACGACCAGTTGCTCTGATACAACTGTTGGGTTGCTATGTAGGGTGCGGAAGCGTATTTTACAACCTATATTCAAGATCTAGTCATGTTTAGGATTGGGTTCGAAGGGTTTGGACGAAAACACGAGGAACAATTCTGATGTTATATGTTATTGGTGAATCTGACAACAATAAGATGTTAGACTTGAACGAACAAGCCCTCTACGTGTATCCACGTTGAGATCGGGATCTGCGGTCAACGATTGGTGTGGATTTGGTCGGGAACGGAACTGACCTTTCACGTTCTTCGTTTCTCTCCGGTGGCTAGGGTTTTTGATCTGACAAAAGAATGTGTCGTCAGAAAAAACGTGTTTCTTTTACGTATTTATATTACAAAACTTTTTAGTAATTATGTTTTGACCCTAGAACTATTTAATATCACATAACAGGCATATAACTTTCATAACTCATCTATATTTCACCATACTTCCGAACCACAATCTTATAGCCAAACATGGCCTCCGTTGGAAATACATCCAGCTCCTCCAACCCTCCACGCAACACTATCACTCCATACAATCTGCATCACCACTATTGATGAGGAAAAGGTCATGGATCAACTACAAATCACAAAAAGACTGATCGCGAGGACCAGAGTAAAGGAGTTTAAGAATGCACACACTGAAATGGACGTGGAAGGTCAACCAACGACTGGAGAAAGACGTAAAAAAGCGCTGAGTCAAGACAATAAAACCCATTTATAAAGAGATGAGGTAAAGAAGAGCAAAAAGGTGGAGAGGTTGAAGGCGTTTGGCCCGAGTAAGGAATTGCTTGATCGAAACGAATTCTCTAGACCAATACACGCATGACATCATTGGTTGCTTGGCCCATACGACGGATTGCTCAACTCGAGCAAACCAACGGGAATAAAAAGAGCATTAGAAGGACTGGAACACTCGGACGGAGCATCACTCAACTTGATTGAGCATTGATGGACTTAATCGAGCAGAGGAGTTGCTCGGTTGAACATACTTTTGTTTTTTCGTATTTTAGGATTAAGATTTATATTGTGTTCGACCGAATGGTTGAACCACTCGACTGGGCATGTTATCGTGTTTTGTTAAGTTAGTTTATTTTATTAGTTTTTTTGTTTGATTCTTATAAATAAATGATCCATTGCATGACTTTATAACCAAGTTTTATTTTATTATGAGTGTCTTTTTCTTTATAATTCTTGAGATTTAGCTTTCGAAATCTTGGAAAAATTTTAAGTATTCACCGACTTATCAACACTAGATCACAAGTGTTACGGCGTCGTCTACCGAATCTTAATTTTTTAGTCGGATTGTAATAGGGTTTGGGGCGTTAGACAAAATAAGTTTTAGGTTATGCTATCGGATTGTTATGGGGTTTCAATCCAATTCCATCCACGCAGTCTAGGATAACATCATGATCAACTACATTGCTCATAATGATTACAACTCCACTGGGACACATTTTTTATCGCCTCCCGGAATTCCCGGCGAAAACAATGGTCGTCAACGACAGCATTGAATCGAATCTCGTCTCATCTTCCACGAGGAAGATGACCCGTTGCGGTTCCGGATCGGCGAACCGGGTCCCACGAGCCGGGAGCTCGCCTCCGTATTTGGCGGCGACCACCGGTTCGAACTCCGCCGAAACTTCTATGAGGATAGGAATAATCATGGGATACCAGAGGTTCTGATGGCGATGATATGGACCACGAAGATGATGAAACTGAGGTCCGACATTGTGATGCTCTAATTTAAACCGGCGTTGATTCCAGTGATAATTGTAGTTCTGCAGCTGATTCGGGAACTGGAAAACATGGTTCTGTTGGTAGAGAACTGGTAGTGAGAGAAGATGAGGCGGGAAAATCATGGATTGATCGCGATGAAGTACATACTAAGGTGACGATTGCTTATCCGCATGGTAATGCGTATGAATCACAATATAATATGCAGGCAACGAGAGGGTTTGCTTCTGTGCAGAAGGATAGTGCCACAAATGTTGGCTCTTGGGAGTCTCTTAGGGACATTCTCTCTGATCCTGTCACCAGAGCCCTCATGGAATATGCTATGACATTGCCTTGTGGACATTCTTTTGGGGGTGGAGGAAGACAAACGAATAGGGTTTGAAGATAGACTTTGGTCAGAAACACCGACATCGGTGGATAATCAAAACGGATTAAGGTAGTCCTTCTTATTGCTTCAAACTGTGTCACATGTTTCGCTATATGATTGTTCAAACAATTCGTGCTTTCTATCCACGAATATGTTACAAAGTGGAGATTCTTTGATGTAGGTGTATCAATCGCAATTTTTGGAGACAAAGGAATAGGGTTGGAAGATAGTCAGCCACACAGTCATCGGTGGAGACGCTGGTGGCAGCCACGGAGGGAAGCGAATAAGAAAGGGAGACGAGAGACAATCGGATTGGGTTAGATGGTAGACTTTGGTCGGAAACACCGACATCGGTGGAGAATCGACACCGCTTAAGGTAGTCCTTCTTATTGCTTCAAACTGTGTCACCGGTTTAGCTATGGGAGGTACACCTTCTTATTGCTTTATTCTTTACAAAGTGGGCATGAGTTTTTGAGTATATTGTTTAAACAATTTTTCATTCACTGATGTTTTTGGATAGTCTTTGATGTAGGTATATAAACCGCAATTTCTGAAAACGAAATAATGGAAGCATCATTTAAGACTAGGTGGATAATTGCCTTTTAACTCATGTTTGGTAAAATGCATGCTTGGTCAAACCCTCAAAGCAAGTTCTCAAACACCATGGTTTCGACATCCTTCGCAAGTCTCAGCATAAGAATCGCTTTCTCTTTTCCTTCCCAGCGCTGCTCGCTCCCGTCTCTGTTGCCACCATCGGCGATCTCGACCGCTTGCCTACCATAACCCCTGTCCTATACCTCAATTTTCCCCAGGTATTTCCCATGTTGTCACATTTTTGTTTTTAAGGTTTTTGTTTCCGCGTTTCTAATTCTCGCAAGTTGTTGTTTTTAGGGTCGAATGAAAACCATTGCTCATGTAGAAGAGGAGCGGAAGAGGAGGGCCGAATATGGATTTGGGTATCTTTCTCCCAAAGACAGACTAAGGGGGAAAAAGTCGCTTAAGTTTTGGGAGGAAAAGAATGGTATCGTCAACGTCGTCGATGGGAGATTGAAGCGAAGAAAAAGGGGAGACAGAGACAACCGAATAGGGTTTGAAGATAGACTTTGGCCGGAAACACCGACATCGGTGGAGAATCAAAACGGGTTAAGGTAGTCCTTATTGCTTCAAACTGTGTCACAGGTTTTGCTATATGATTGTTCAAACAGTTCATGCTTTCTATCCACAAATATGTTACAAAGTGGAGATTCTTTGATGTAGGTGTATCAATCGCAATTTGTGGAGACAAAGAATAGGGTTGGAAGATAGTCAGCCACACCGTCATCGGTGGAGACGTTGGTGGCAGCCACGGAGGGAAGCGAATAAGAAAGGGAGACAAGAGACAACCGAATTGGGTTGGATGGTAGACTTTGGTCGGAAACACTGACATCGGTGGAGAATCGACACCGATTAAGATAGTCTTTCTTATTGCTTCAAACTGTGTTACCGGTTTAGCTATGGGAGGTACACCTTCTTATTACTTTATTCTTTACAAAGTGGACATGTGTTTTTTAGTATATTGTTCAAACAGTTAGTCATTTCTATCTACGAATATGTTACAAAGTGGATAGTCTTTGATGTAGGTGTATAAACCGTAATTTCTGAAAAAAAATAATGGAAGCATCATTCAAGATTAGGTGGATAATTGCCTTTTAACTCATGCTTGGTCAAATGCATGTGTCTTCTATTTTCGCACATGTTTCCATGCTACTCCTGTAATGGAAGCCTATTTCCAAGACTAGGATCTAATGGAAGCATCAAAGCCTTTTTTTCAGAGTTCGAGTCAGCTGCGATTAGGATTGCAGCAAATTAAAGTTGTCGATAAGATTTCCGTAATTGAAATATGTTTTCCTTTTGTATTCAAAACTGTAGTTTCAGTTAATTTGGCTGGTTATGTTGATCCAAATGCAGTTCCTTTCTTCTCTCCAGATGAGGTCAGTCTTACTCTTACTATATTACCTGCTAGCTTTAGGTCGTGTTCTGAGTTGACTCTGTGGTCATCACTTAGAACATAAACTTCAAGTTGTACCATGGGAACACATTTGCTTTGTTCTGTGACCATTTGATTGAATTATACTGGTACAAATTTTTGCGGTTAGATTGCTTGAAAATTGATTTGTTGGCTCCTTAAACTTCCCTAAGTTAGAACTTGAAAGAAAAGAAGAGAATTGAAACAATTAATTTAAAATGTTTGTCCAAATTTGATCATTCATTTCCGTTGTACCCTTTTCTTTGAGATTTTGTACTTTGGTTTAGTAACTCAAATTTGTTTCATGCTCTTCTAGCAGGGAGACAACTACATTCACTCATGGGGTTTCTCTTTTCATCATGTTTTCAGACGCATCACGGTAACATGAGGATGTCAATCCGTTTGGTACTTAAATCTTACGAAAGTTGTGTGATTCTTCTTCTGAAACATACCGAATTTGAATTTTGTTGCAGCAACACGCTCCTACAGTCTTGCAATATTTTCTCAGCCTTGATACTAGAACTGCCCTCCATTCCCTCTTGGTAAAGAATTTGGAATCTAAATGATTCATTCGATTTTTGACCGACTTGAACCATTTCTTTAATCGATCACAAAAGCGATTCACTGTTGTTCCCTCATTTCTCTTTCTATGATTCAGCGATGGATATGCAGTCATAGAACCCTTTTTAGCGAACCATGCAGGGTTGGGAGCTAGAGTTTGGTCGGAAACACCGTCATCGGTGGAAAATCAACACGGATTAAGGTAGTCCTTATTGCTTCAAACTGTGTCAGATTATGGATATGCAGCCATGTTTGAGGTACATATGTAACTTAATGGTCGCCGGAGTGACGTCTCTCTCTTGGGTAGTTCCAAGATGGAAATGTTAATTTCCCCAAAATTATCTTTTTTTAGGGTTTTGTGCGCTGTTGAGAACATTGGATGTGAGTAAGATCGCCATTGAGCCTTTTGCTGCTCTGAAGGTGCTTTTTCTCCGCATCAAGCAAACTCAGGTATGTTCGTTATTGTTCTGGTCTTACTGAATCCAAATAGATTTGGATCCTGGAAGATGGTTGTTAATGTCGCTGTTGTGTTGCAGATTGGGTAGTAATTATATTTTTCGCTGTATTTTGCTTTGATTGAACATAAGGCTGATATTTACGGGTTGGCAAAGTTTCTTAAGCCGTTGAATGAAGTTATAATGAAAGCTACTGCCATGACAGATACGTAGGAATGGATTATTCCGACAATATAGAGGAATCAAAAGGAAGTCTCCAATTTGCGAGCAGAGCCAAACAAATCACCAATTGTGCTCAGGTGAACGAGGTCTGCGTGCAAGTCTTTTAATTGTTTGAAATTTGGTGGTTTGTTGAGATCTTATGCGTTCATGTTGCATCACCGTTATCCATAGGTATGCACAAGTAACATGCTTCTAAGAATTAGTTAAATATAGGCATTGCTCATGAATTTTTAAAGCGTGAGATTCATTAGATCCGATAGGTAAAGAGCATTACAATGTTGTAATTTATTTAGCATATAACTTTTTGTTAATGCATGGATGTTTATAGTTTTTTTAAGAACAACTCGTGTTTGCATTTGTAGTTGCTATGAACCATTACAATCTTAATGACTCGGTTACTTATTGTAACTGCAAAATGGTAGGGCAATGTTCAACACTCTAGCATGATCTTTTTAGATCAAAATCATCCTATACCATCACATGGACTGGCATGTTACTCGAAACAGGATGTCCAAGAGCTGTAAGCAGAACCCTTCGCATAAGTGATTTGTACATGCTAGCATGTGGCTTTGTGGTGTAGAGGCACTAGGAAATGAAGTTGTGCCAGGCTTCCTACCCACTGAGCCAGCAGTTGAAAAGGACGAAGAAGGGTTGGTTGTTCCAACAGATGAAGATCAAACTTCATGTGCATTATGTGGTGAGCCATTTGAAGTCTTCTATAGTGATGAAACCGAGGAATGGATGTACAGAGGTGATGTGTACATGAATGCCCCTGATGGTTCAACATCTGGCATGGACAAGTCTCAGTTAGGTCCGATAGTTCATGCAAAGTGCAGGTCAGAGTCCAACGGGGTAAGATTTTCCGGCGAACTTTGTGTACGTACCTCATCTGCATAATATAAGTACGAACATGTTGAAACTGCAATCATTTTAGCTGATAATTTTCATCCAGCAGATGAACAAGTGTTTCTCTAATGACTTTTTGTTTCAGGGTGATATGGAAGAGGAGGGTTGTCATAGAAAAAGATGCGGAATTGACTCCATTAGACAGATTTGTAGGTCTTTCTTAACTATATGTGATCTTTCATCATCATCATCTATTTGCACTTCTTTTCACAATACTGCTAATGGTGTCTGCGCATCTACCTTCTCTTCTTCCGGGATCCTTGTACATGTGCCTCTGAATCCTGTTGTTGAGTTAGGAACATGCATTTCGTGATCTTTCTTCACTCCTCCCTACCCTAAGATGCAATTTTCTTCTTGAAAAACACTCGACCTGAATCTAAACGGAATAAATTATCGACATTTGATGCCGTAGAGGGTAGTTTATTCTGTGGATATGTGGATTACAGTGTATCTGTTTGTTGCATTGGTTTTTTTAGATATTGCAGGGGAAGATCTGGCAAAGTATGTCCAAAAACCACAGTCTAAGAGCTCCAGAGCCCTCGAAACACACCTTTGTCCCAGGTCTTCATTTAAATATACTTTTATCACAACAACTCTTGACTCACATTGCACTTCTCTGTTAGAGAAGAAAGCTTAGCTAAACGATAATAGGCCAATTTTGTTAGCCCTTTTATTTAGATTATTAGTTGACTTAACAAATAATGTTAATATCTGATTTATTTATGTTCATCAAACTCAGTGATATCTATCCTCTGCCATGATTTCTTCTTCTTCTTGATGCAGCAGAACAGAACAACAGTCATGCATACGAGGAAGAAGCGAAGGGGGACTAAGACTACAATGATAGTGTGGTGGTTCTCTGGTTGTGAAGGCAGCTGATGAGGAATGACATGAGGCAAGTTAGCAGAGATACATGAGGAGGACTAAGCCTACAATGAGAACAGTGTGGTGGTTTCTTGGTGGCGAATGATGTTGGAAGGAGAACATGAGGAGGTGGATGAAAGGATGGCTGAGCTGGTTGAGGACGTGACACAATATGTTTATGTAAAGCAAATTTGTTTACACGTGGATGAGGTTTAGCTTTATCAACAAATAAATATAAGATTAAACTAAACTAATTTAATGTAACAAAAACTTTACATAAATATTTTTATATTTATTTTTCTATTATGATTATAAAATTGAAGTATTAGAATTGAGAAAAATAACAATATTCTAGCATTTGAAATGGTTTCTAATGATTTTTTTTTAAAAATATCGTTGCTAATTATATATTTCTAGAAAAATAATTAAAAAAACTTCTTAATCTTAAAAATAGATTAATGGAAGTATTACGAAAAAATTTATCATATTTCATATAATTTTTTAAGTATCAGTTTTTCGTATAACATAATAACAAAATTTTATATATCTAACAATTATTATATACTAAATTTAATTAATAATAAAATTTATATATTCAAATGTTTTGTTCTCAAGATAAATTTTAACAATTGTAACATAGTAGAATTAGTAGCAATTTGCAGCACTTCTCGATGTTACAATTCTATTCGTTAGAGTTTGATATATGTTGTTTATCTAACAGGATATGGGGATCACGAAAAGCAGAATATTGATGGTTATGCTCCTCTTAAGATTACAAGAAAATATAATCAATATATGATTTAAAAAATGTAATGTACGCTCTGAATGCTAATGAAGGCAAGGTAAATCTTTCAGAAATATTTTCGGTCTTCTTTGGCCAAATATTTGTCATGTGGGTATTCATATTTGAAGTGCTTACTCGGAGATTATTTTTCAAAATGAACTTTTTTTTTCATCCATAAGAACGTAAAAGCCAACAAACTTCTGCAACTTCAAAATGTGAAAGGAAGTCATAAGCCCTTCCCTCAGTAGCAAATGAATAATGAGGCTTCCAATTTTATATTGTAGTCTTTTAGGGCTCATGACTGAAGCAACGAGAACTCAATTTCGTTTGATTCATCACATTTATTATTGACTTGTGGGGCATCATATGCAATTGAGGTTCTTTCCTTCTATTTTATTATCCTAGAAATTCATTTTTGGTTCCATATCGTGTTGTCCCGAGTAAGTTTACTTCAATTTTTATATAAAAGAAACACTACTTCTAAAGACCACAAAGAATGGAATCTTAATCTCAAGTGGCAACTATTATAACATGGAGAAATGAAACACCCTTGCATGGATGTTAATAATCTCGCATTAGCACCTTATATTTTTCCTGCTGTTTTCCATTGATTTGCTTGGGAATATCCACAATTTGTTGGAGTCTTGATGAAAAAAAAAATGTTCTCTATTTGTTGTTTATCATCAAGTATCATGTACATATCTGAGATAATTATTGGCGATGTTGTTCTTTTTTACTTTGATGTTCCTCATGAGCTGCTTCAGAAATTGGTATCACAAATCTATTTTGTAATTTTTTATCATCATTAGTGTTCTCCTTGAAGGAGGTCCAAGTTCTTCTGCACTCCAACAACATACTAACTAATCGAGTCACAAAAATTAATCGAGATATAATGATGTTTCTTTTTAAAGTCTAATGATCACTTCTCAAATTTAAAATGCAATCTAACATTATACTTTCTCAGAACAACAAAAAGAAATGTTATGTTTTCTTCATTCTCAACCCACCATTATAAAGGTTACTATTTGCACCATCCTTTCTCATTGGCTTGATCTATTTAATCCATGGAACATACAGTTTCAAGTCATTAATAAAGCCTAAAAGCATTTGTGACCTACATGTTTTATCACATCTACATGCAAATCTCGAACCTTTTTCTCCATCTCCACCTATTAAAGATTCAAGTGAATTTTGAATAGAGACCTACAAAAAAAGAAATTAAAAACATCAAAATACATAGAATTTCCTAGCATGATGATTAAGTTGCGGAGAGAAATGAGAGCAAAAACAACTTATCTTCATGATTCAAAAATCTAGACTCTGATTTTTTTATTAATGTTATTATTATTTACATAATCTCTATCACAATAGTCCTTAAAAAATATGGAATAATACTTTTTCAATCAAATTCTACAATATAAATTTTCATTTATTTCGTTTCATATTTTATTTTTAAAAGTTGCATACGAATCAATTATTCTTTACATGTCGTAAAGAACGACAAGACATATTATTTTCAAAGGTAATTCTATTAGTTTCACTTTATACATTACACACAATATCGTTGTATTTTAATATAAAAATTAGTATATGTTGCTCCCTTTTATAAACAAATGCAGGTACGGATAGGAAAAACAATCATGCCAAAAATTCCAGTGTAATCACTACCTCCAACATATTACGTTTTAAAATTTCAATGATATTATAAATAATTAGTTTACATTACATCTTATAAATCTATTATTTAAACTTTTACATTGAAAAATTGGAATTTGTACATTTGTATTGAACGATATATATACCAAATGTCATAACAATTACAATTAATAAATTATGTATAACGTTTAAGAATCATAAAATGTAATTATTACAAAACCGCGCAACGCGAGAATATCATCTAGTATATATAAATAAAAAATAGTTGATACATATTTTCGCTAAAATCATTTAATATATTATTATAGAACTTTTCTTTATAATTAAAGTGACCCTAAATGATTCGAAAAGTTCTATAATGAAAAGTTTTAATGAGTAAAACCTAAGTGACCCTAAATTTCTATAAAGTTTATTCGAAAATATAAAAATAACTATATTTAATATACTGGTTTTGACAAATGTTAAAACAAGTTTGGTAATGTCAAATGAAAATAGAAAATTCCAGGCAAGTCTCAACGCATTACAAAGAATCTCTTTAGAAAAAGAAAACATGACAGCGGAAACGACAAATGCAAAGAGAGAGAAAGAGATTATGAAGTATAATGGCCCTTTCAAACCGACGACCATAATAATAATAATAATAATAATAATAATAATAATAATAATAATAATAATAATAATAATAATAATAATAATAATAATAATAATACAATGATGTTACTGATGATGATTAATTCAAAAATTATTGTTTGACATGACCTGCACCTTTATTATTGATCACGACAGACCAGCATCTTAGTATTCAAATACATAATTGTTATGTTATGTTATGAACACCTTTTTTTGGTTTGTAATGTATCTGATATATTTCTATCTATCGCAATTTTTATTTTCGAATTTCCGAATAAAAAATTTACTTTCACACAAATCGACTATATGTTTATATATATTTATATATATATTCATGTAGATAATATCATTGGAATGAAATTTACTGTGATACCATAAAAGTTTAATATATCAAATATTTGTACTAAGCATTCCAATATTTCGCTACGCTGGCATTATACATGTTTCATAAGTATTTTTCTTTCTACTCGGAGACCTTTCGAGTGTGATGATACGTTTTTAAATGATTTTTCTTTAATCTAATAAAAATATATTAAGTGGAAGGTTGAATAACTCAAATGTTACATAAAATTAATTTTCATTACCTATAGTCATTGTCCTAGAGTTGGAGTAAGAATTATTCAATTATATTAAAAATATACAGTTTTATTATTTTAATTTAATAGCAATCTAGATTAATTTTGGGATGCGTACCAAAGTACGGTACTGGGGTCCATTTATTTCATAATTTCTATTTTGAAGTCAATATAATATACTTAGTCGTATATAAAATTATTTATATTATCATGTCAATAGTTTTTTTGTTGTTTTCTTATCTCAAATCTTAATTCCTCTAACTGCATTAGTGGACAAAAAATGCAACGGCGTAAATATATATGGTTTGAAAATGATTTTGGAATTGGACACATGCATTGGTCAGTTAATATTTATCAAATGTTAAAGATTGAGCATTGAATTTAATTTTTTAATTTATAGTTTTGAGATTAGTTTTTTAATTTTCAGATTTATGAATAGACACAATTTTTTAATATTCATGATTTTATGAACAATTATGATTTTGTGAATAGTCATGACTATTTGAGTCAAACCGAATTTTGATTTTAGAAAATTCTTAGATATTATATAAATAGAGATTTGTTATTGAAGAAAATATCTCAATAAATTCTCCAAAAATTCTCTTTTGATCTATCGTATAAAACATTCAAATTAGATTCAACAGAAGAAATTTTTGAAATCGTTGAATCCTCTAAACGAAAATAATTTTTTTAAGACACTACTTGTAGGCTTCGATCGAAAATCGATATTTAATCTTCTTTTATGTTTATAGTTAATTATTTATTATATTCCATCATTATAGATCAAATATTTGTTAATATATATATATATATAAGATTTTATTTAAAAAATCCAACTTATTTTTTGAATAGCTTTTTGTTTAAAATTCGTTATACATTTGTTGACATAACATTTAAAAATAAATAAACATCTAACTATTATGCTACAAACATCCTTTCTATATTTTTAGAAAATATATAGTTTTAACATGAGGTGGCATGATAGACTATTATCCATAGTTGGATGTTTAAATTATTTTTATTTTTTAATGTCATGTCACCAACATAAAAGATAGATCTTAGTTTTTTCATTAAACTTGCGTGGCATGAAGAGATTTGGGAAATAATTACAAATATGTTTAAGATAATATTTTGTTGGTTAATGGAGTTTGTGCATGAACTAAATTCTGGAAGGAATCTAGAAATAGGGGTGGTCCGAGGATTTTCAAGTGAATTTTCCTTTTAAAATATAATTCAAATAAAGATATATATATATATATATATATAGAATTAGACAAAATATTCAAATTATTTGTATGTAACTTGTATTCGTTTTGTATTTAACCAAAAATTCTGATGTCAAATATTCGTCAATATAAATACAAATAAAAAAATTAGAGTCAATTGTATAAACTATTCTTATCCAAAATAATAAATAAATATTTTATTAAATAACAAATGTTTATAAATTTTTGTTAAATTATGTAATTTATGACATGAATTATGGACTTCTCTAAATGGTACTGGACAATTTATCCTTGAACTAGCTTATGTGATTTGTTAGATTCAATCTTCATGATATCAAAATTTGGTTTGTCTCGATTTGAATGTTTCAATGATGGATAATCGATTGTTAAGACTGAGCCTAGATATAAGGGGGAGTGTTGTTATGTCACATCGACTAAAACATGAACTATATACTATGTATATATGATATTGGACAATCCTTATACCTTGAGTTAATTTTTGGGAATAATTAAGCACAAACCTATATTTGTCAAATTCAAAATAAAGGTACGAGATTACAAATAATTTAAAATTGAACCCCTAAAACTATTATTATATTGTGTCGTCTATCCATTTCTCCAACTCTTCATCGCCGCTGTATCCCTATAGAATTTCTAGCATTTTTTACACTCTTCCACTCTTCATCGCCACTGCTCGGACTTTTTGGGTTTGTTTCCACTTTTCATCGCCAGTATATTCATCCTCACTGCATGTGATTTGTTTCCTAGTAATATGAGTTTCCTTTGCATTCGCATTGCGTTTCTTCAACGATTTGTGTACTCAGATACCTACATATGTGACGTTCTCTTAGTGTTTCCCATTGGTGCATGAGCTTTTTTGCTCTCTTTGTCTTGTTTTTTCCTTTCCTTTTTCGGGTTCTTTTTCGCGTTCTCGAATAAATGAATTGAATGTCCAAAATACATGGACTCTAAACAAGCTTCTTTTAAGCATTTTCTATGTTTTTTTCTCTCTCAATCTTAGGTTTTTGTGTCTATGTTATGGTCTTTGAATTGTTATTGAGGTTTGATTTCATCGTTATTTAATCTATCATCCTTATGTTTCTTTGTTTTAGATAAACTTGAGTCATTATAAAAAAAACTAACATAAGGATTAATATGAGAATTTCATGTTTTGTTTTATAGATTATGTATTTTTTTTTATATTTTTGTGTAATCACGAACTTTGATGATCAATTGTATTTTATCAATTTTTTTGGTTGAAACTCATTTTTTCGGGTTTTCTTCAGAAAAGAATTATATTGGGATTTGGAGATAAAAATTCGACAAATATTCTTTTATTTACAGATACAAATACAAAAATAATAAGAATATTTGGCGAATATGTATATAAATACGAATTCGAATAACATGTGAAAATCAAAGATATGGTATTTGTCCATCTCTAGATGAGGGGTTCTTTAATATTTTGTATATATATTATTAATTTTTTTATCAATAATATGATTCAAATTTTGAATTTTAAAAGTATTTTAAAATTTGATACTAACTTGTAAATCATAATGATAAATTACTCAATATTAGAACGTGAGGGTAGGAAGAAGACAAAACAAAGTGAAATCCAAGTTGCAATTTAGGCTGCTAATAAAAATAGTTGTACTACTAAATATAAAGGGTAATTAGACAAGTTACAATTTTAAATATTTTTCCTAAAATTATTAAAAAAATCGATATTAGAAACAAATATAATTAACTTGTATGCTTAAAGTTATCTTTTTAAAAAAAGTTTGTCTTTCTATTATCGAATATATTGCATTTCAAAGCTGACTTCACCACAAGATTCCATTTAAAAACATAGCAATATATATTATTAAGATTTAAACCAAAAAAGTTAAATATAAATTTTTCCTTTAAGCCTTTATTCTAATGTTACAGGTACATTGTATGTGACATACAATATAAATGAAAACAATTAGTGGAAAATATTAACTACGGCGCCATATGATAAATCTAAATATATTATTTTATGGTTTATTTTTTCTTATAGAGAATATTTTTAGATACAAATGTCGATTATGATGAAAGTTTGTTATTCTTGATAGAGAATATATATACACATTTGATTCGAAAATACATATCTAATCCACAATAAGATTTATAATGGAGATTTCATTAGAGATATAGATATGGTTGATAGTATATATCTTTTTGGTGATTTCTAGTAATTGATTTTAGAGAAATGATCAAAATTAATAAGGGGATAAACATTCTGTAAATTAAATTGGATTACAAAAAAGTAAATTTGAAAAACATAGATGGTAAGATGATAAATTTAGAATTTTAATAAATTTTATTTAAATAATATTGACTCTAATTTAAATATTACCAATGGATTAAAATTTACCCAATTATGATGTGTTCTAGAATATTTTCATAATTATATATGAGCTTTTGAAATTAATTCCAAATTAATTCACAAACTAAACGTTATTAAATAGATCAATTTGAAAATAATTTCAAAAATTCATACATTATTTTCAAAATAATATGTTAGTTCAGATAATATTCTAAAATAATATGTTAGTTCATGGTATATTGTGAATTAATCCAAGTTAATATTTATAATGGAGATTTCATTAAATATAGATATGGTTGATAATATATATATATATATCTTTTTGGTGATTTCTAGTAATTGGATTACAAAAAAGTAAATTTAAAAGATATAGATAATAACATGATAAATTTAGAATTTAAATAATTTTATTTTAATAATATTGATTCTAGGGATAAATATTAAAACTGTAAATTAAATTGGATCATGAAAAGGTAAATTTAAAAAACATAGATGGTAAGATGATAAATTTAGAATTTAAATAAATTTTATTTTAATAATATTGACTCGAGGGATAATCATTAAAATCTGTAAATTAAATTGGATTACAAAAAAAATAAATTTAAAAACACAGATGGTAAGATGATAAATTTAGAATTTAAATAAATTTTATGTCAATAATATTGACTCTAGGAATAAGCATTAAAATCTGTAAATTAAATCGGTTTATAAAAAAAGTAAATTTAAAAATACAGATAAGATGATAAATTTAGAATTTAAATAAATTTTATTTTAATAATATTGACTCTAATTTAATTATTATATAATGTGAATTATTATACAAAATTCATGAATTTGTATATTAATGATTATGTGATTTATCTTTTAAAATATGTAAGAGTTCAATTTTAAAAAATGATAAATTATTTGATTTTGAATGAATTTTGGAAATTGTTAACATTTCAGGTATCATATTATGTAACAAAATGAGAATGAAAAGTGGAGTCCACCTTGTTCTTCCCTCGTTGTTATCATTTTCGCATAAAAAATAAATGTGAATGATGTGTGTTATTAGTAACCTTCGGCCTCTCTTTTGGTTTTCAAATGAAAGATAATATATTTTCTATTGTTTCATATCGATTATAATATATAACTGACTTCTCGTATCATTATATAGAGATAGATAAAATTTATTAATAAAACACATAATTTACATTTTGATATGTCTGAAAATGATAAAAGTGGCAGCAAGAATGTCAAATTTTGACTTAAGCAAAACTAATTACAAAAGTTTGCTCAAGAATTTAGGATTACCTAATACCATATATAGTAGTTTATAGTTCATGTCCAAACGAATGTGGGACACTACAACATAACACTCTCTCTCAAATGGAGACGGACAAGGCTCTAGTATTATGAAGAACTTAAGACTAGAGGAAGATAGATTAACGTGAGAATAAAGGAGAGGATACAAGAGATTATAAAATAATTACTAACTCAATTAAACATTAGTATTGCATTGAATAATTTAGTCTTTACATGTACATATAGGTATGATATTTTTATTTTACAATATGGTACACATGATAAATATAAGTACTAGTAAACTAAACTAATAATGAGAAAAAGATATTATATACAAGATGCCTAAATAAGAAAAGGGAACTATGTAGTGATATCAAACTATACTGACGTTCTATTATTAGATGGAGGTAAACAGAATAAAATCTCTAGCAACTCGATAATAGAATCTGTAACTTTATTTCCTAGAGAATAATGCCTCAAACTCAATTATAAACCGACTAAAAAATCCAGACTCAACGAAGGATGCCACAACACTTTTGATATAGTGTTGATAAACCAGTGAAAACTCAAAATGTCTCAATAAGTTTGATAGCTAAATCTTAAGAATTAATAAGGAAAAGATAATATTTATTAATAAAAACTTGGTTTTAAAATGTTGTACAATGAGTTTCTTATTTATAAAGATCAAACAATAATTGAAAACAAAATAAATAAGCTAACTTAACAAAAATCGATAAAACTGCTTGATCGAGTGGTATAACCATTCGACCGAGCGCCATATAAGTCTCAATCCTAAATCCACGGAACTAAAGTATGTTCGGCCGAGAAGTTTCTACGCTTCATCGAGCTGTGTAATGCTTGGACCAAGTGATCTAGTTCTCCGAATGCTCCATCATTCGTACATTGGTCGAGAGAATTCGCTCGAGTCGAGTGATTCCCATCTCAAATAGAGCGATTTTCTACTCCGATCGAGCGTTTTCAGCTCCTCCATCTTATTGCTCACTTTTCCTTCTCTCGTTGTAGGACTATTTTGTTATCTTTCTTTGATACTCCTTGATGACTTCGTTGGTAATTCTCCATCCTTCCATGTCCTTGTGAGTGAACACGTTCCGAAGGTCCTTTGCCTTTTCCCTTATTCTTGATCACTCGTATGACTTGTGGTGGATTTCCAAGATTTCTTTCTCACCATCTAATTTCCATTAGGTGTGGATGAATCAAGAAGAGGAAAAAAATGAAATTTCATTGTTTTCTTTTGTTGGTCGGAGACGCGCACGAGTTAAAGGCATGATAGAGAAGATCCAAATACTCTAAGAGGAGTAGAGTTTTTAACATTCACCTTAAGATCCAAATGGTCTTATAACATCACAAAGTGATGCCTTGTTATAACTTTACCAAGTAAAAACTTGTGGGATAAAACTTTATGAAGGAAAAATAGTAACAAAAAATTTATGTGTTTGAGGAGATCGTTTGAGCTTTTAGTTTTGATGAAGATCTACAAGGCCAATTCGTTGATGTAGATCTTAATATATTTGGTCGCGTATAGCTTTGGTAAAGACGTCTACTGGTTTATATGTGCTTGGGTGTATGTGGTTGTGATTATACCATCTTGGATTTTACCTCGAATGAAATAGAAATTCATTTCGATGTGTTTAGTCCATTTCATGGAAGATGGAGTTGGCTGCAATATGAAGGGTTTTTTTATTTTCATAATGAAGAACCATGAGTCAAGTGGTCATGATCCTTAGTCCTTCAAAAATTATTTTTATCTTGACTAGTTTGCAAGTTGTGTTTGCCACGAATCTTTACTTGACTTCTCCATTTGATCTAGCCAAGAAACTTTTCTTCTTGCTCTTCCATGTAACCACATTTCTTTTTAAAAATGTGTAAAAGCATGTGGTGGACTCTCGATTATCCCTCTCTCTAGCCCATTCTACATCGTAGTAGCCTATGATGTTGAGGTTGTTGTCGCACTTCATCAGAATTCCTTTGATGTATTTGAGAATCCACTCCACCATGTTCTATTCACATTGATTTATAACATGCATATATTTGCTAGTCTGGTTCACGACAAAGAAGATGTCACGTTGCTTAATCGTAAGATATATTAACTTACCTACAGTTCACTGATATCATTCCAAAACCTTGAATGGTTTTGCCTAATGATGATTTTTGAAAGTTTTATTAATGGGTGTCTTGGATGATTTAGCTCCTAGTTATATGTGTCACCTAACAGATCAAGTGCATATTTTCTTTTTTAAAGAAATATCTCGGAGTTAGTACGGAAAACTTCGATATCCATTAAATACTTTGGCTCTCCAAAAACCTTGATATCAAACTTACCTTTAAGGTACATTTTTTGTGTGTTTTCAATTCTTTCAACATTATTTTTTGTAATAACAATATCATCTACATAAATTAATACGATAATGGTTTCTAATTCCCGTTGAATTGAAAAAAATGACCGATTCCACATTTATAATAACCATATTATACTAAATCATTATGAAGAGTTTGATACCAAGTACATAAAGTTTATTTTAACATGTAAATTGACTTTTTCAGTTGATACACCATGTTGTTTTCGCTTTAAGTATATGCTATAGGAGGTTTCATGAAGTTGCTTTCCTCTATATCGCTTTGTAGAAATACATTATTGACATCTAGTTGCCATATATTTCATTTAAGGCTAGAAACAACTGACAATAGAATAGATACCATGTACATATAGCTTTGATATGTGTGTAGATGTTTTTGTGTAGTCTTCTTCATATGTTTGTATGAAACCTCTTGCCACCTATTTAGCTTTGTATCGTTCAACCTCTCCATTGCTATGAAATTTGATCTTATAGATCCATTTGGATCTGATTACCTTCTTTCCTTTAGATAGTTCTACTAAATTCCAGATTTTATATTATTTTCGAGAGCTTTGATTTCCTTTTCCATAGCTGGTTGTTATGATGGGATCGATCGAGTTTCCTCATATGAATTGGGTTTCAAATATTGTCACTTTGATTCACAAAGACTTGATGTTCACTAGGTAGATTAGTCAAATTACAAAAAAAAAATGAAATAGAGTAAAAATATAGCAATATGAGAGTAAGGAATACAACAAAGAGTTTAGAGCTAACTAATCCAAAACTTACTCAAAAGTTTGGTATTGTCAATACCATATATAAAATTTTATAATACATATGCTAATCGATTTGAGACAATCGCAACAAAAGATGGATACCATTTATCTTTTTTTTTATTAGATAATTGATTACTATAAAAAAATCTTCTTAAGAATATCATATTATAAAAAATATTAAAAATGAAATTTTTATAATAATTTTAAGTTTCATTCAATAAATTATTTGTTAATTCGGCTAGTATGATAAAAAATATTGTAATTTCTAAATTTTAAAAATATTATTTTGTTTAAAAAACTTATTAATATATAAATATATACAACGATGTCATTTATAAATATTTAATAAAATAAAAAAAATATTTCACAAATGTTATTCTTTTTCTTTAAATTTTTATTTAAAATTTTGAATCACATGATATAATTTTATAGGTTGTAACACCAAACTCATAATTAAAAAAAAAAGAAGAAATCGAATCCATAAAATAAAGTCATATAAAGTTGAAAAAAATAAGCGGAATAATCGTTCATCAATATATAAAAAAAACTCAAAAACACTAATTTTTATTTTAATTTTTTAGGGTGATGTAAGAACTAAACTAGTATTGTGAAAGCGAGCAAAACCATTTTCATTGTGGTCAAAATATTTAACCACCGTTTTTGTAAAAAATATTGAACCTTGTGGTTCCTATAAAGTTAAAATTTCTCATAAATTGTCTCTATACATACAAGGGTTTGCATCTGATAATTTCATACCAAACAAAAAAAAGGCAAGAAGAAAAAATGAGAAAAAAATATATATTTTTTAATTTTTAAGTATTTTCTCTTTACTATTTTTGAGTATTCTTCTCCAAATTATTAGAGAGAAATATCAGTGTTTTCTCCTTACAATTTGAGAGAATTGTTGTAATTTTTTGAGAGTCGGTAAAAACCTTCTATTGTTCGTTCGTGGTTGTAGGCACTTTGTCGAACCACGTAAAACCCCGTTGTCCTATTTTATATTTTTCTGTCTCTACTTTATTGTCTAACAGTTATTTATCAACATCTGATCTTAACAGTGGTATCAGAGCTCTAGTTTAATACTAATTGTTCACTACGGAAAGAAATGTCATACAAAGAAGCAACGTTAGAATTATAATATAAATGGAGAGAAAATAACAAAGCCTCATGGCAATGATACAAATGCCTATAATGGTAAAGTTTTGTACAGTGAGGTAACAACGGTTATTGAAGACAAATGAAAATTTCTCAATTACATGGATTTTGGATTCTAAAGCGTCATGGCATATGATCTCTCGGAGAGAATGGTTCCATGATTATAAACCCATCTTAAGAGGATCTGTGTTTATGGAAAATGATCATGTTTTGAATATCGCTGGTATTGGTACCATCAAGGTGAAAACTGAAGATGGTATAGTTTGGACCCTTCAAAGGTACGATATGTGGAATGCTTGGTAAAGAATCTATCGTCTCTTGGACAATTAGATAACATAAGGTGCAAGACCTATGTGGAAAATGGGATCATGAAAATTGTCATGAATGCGCTGGTCATGCTGAAAACTGAAAAGATAACATCTAATCTATACATGTTTAAAGGAAATACACTACGAGAAGGAGAAGCAAATGTCGCAGAATCAAGTTCAACAGCGGACTCAACGATGTCGTGGCACCAAAAATTTGATCACATGTCGGAACGAAGCTTGAAGATTCTTGCAGATCGAGGTCTTCTCTCGGGGCTCAAAAAGGTCACATTATCCTTTTGTGAACATTGTGTTACAAGTAAGCATCATAGATCCAAATTCAGCAAGTCAACTGCTAGAAACAAGGCAATCTTGGAGATGGTTATGATGCTTGGCAAGCACTAAAGATGCCCCTAAGAGGTGCAAGATATTGTATCTTTCATTGATGACTACTCCAGGAGATGTTAGGTGTACCATATCAAGAAGAAATCACATGTATTTGAAGTTTTCAAAATCTTCTAAATGCGGATCGAGCTTGAATCCAGAAAAAATATCAAAGGCTTAAGGTCAAACAATGAAGGAGAATATACTGCGATGAGTTTAATCCATTTGTTAACAAGAGGCAGGGCCGTGCTTGAGCACAAGCAGCCCAAGCATAGGCCTAGGGCACCACAATAATATTCGATTTTTAGGGGCACCAAATACCAAAAATAAATAAAAAAATAAAGAAATAAAAAAGAAAAATATAAAAGAATATTTGGTTGTAAAAGACAAGGGGCACCATTTTTTTATCTCCGCTTGGGGCCTCCAATACTTCAGGCACGGCCCTGACAAGAGGGAATCAAAAGACAGTTCACGGTGGCATACACAACTCAACAAAATGGTGTAGCAGAGCAGATTAATAGAACCCTTTTGAAAATAATAAAGGCTATGTTGAGAATTATCGGTTTGGCTAACATGTATTGGGCCGAAGTAGTTATGACCGCCTGTTATTTGATCAATCGGTCACCATCAACCGCAATTGATCTGATGACACCTATGGAGATGTTGATAGGAAAGCCCAATTGATTATTTCAACCTTTATATGTTTGGATGTACTGCATATGTGATGTATAACACCCAAAAAACAACTAAAATGGATCAAAGATCCAAAAAGTATTTCTTATTAGGGTGTGCTGATGGAGTTTATGGGTATCGCCTGTGGGATCCCATTGCTTACAAGATTATTATCAATAAAGTTGTTGTATTTGCAGAAGAAAATGTGAAAAATGATAGCAATTATTTGGAAAGACCAGAGACGTTGAGAGTTAATATTGAAAATCGACCGAAACAACAATTTCTATGTTCTTCTAAAGATATTGAAGAATCCCAATGAACTGAGATTTCAAAAACACAGCTCCGACGGTAAGATCGAGAGAGGAGAAAACCAATATGATAAAATGACTTTATTGTGGAGGGAAATGTTGCTTATTGTCTTCTATCTGAAGATGGGGAGTCACTTATGTTTCGTGAGGCACTTATGTTTCGTGAGGCAGTTCAAGGAAAAGATGCATCTCAGTGGATAACTGCAATGGAAGAAGAGATAAAAGCACTTCACAAAAATAAGACGTGGAATCTTGTTCCTTTACCACAAGGAATGAAGGCCATTAGAAACAAATGGATCTTCAAAATAAAATGAGATTGTAATGATCAAGTTGAAAGGTATCATGCAAGGCTGGTGATAAAAGTATTCTCTAAAAAACAAGGGATCGATTTCAATGAAATCTTCTCACATTTTGTTCGACTTGCAATAGTTAGAGTTTTCCTGGCAATGTGTGCTCCATTGGATATTCACCTTGAGCAGTTATACGTTAGAACTGCGTTTCTCCATGGAGAACTTGAAGAAGAAATTTATATGCTCCAACCAGATGTATTTTCAAACAAAATAAAAGTGAACTTGGTTTGCAAGCTAAACAAATCTCTATAGGGTCTCAAATAGGTGCCGAGATATTGGTATAAGAGATTTTATTCTTTCATAATGAGCCTCGGATACAACAGACTGAATGCAGATCCTTGTGCATACAACAAGAGATTTAGTGATGATGATTTCATCATTTTGTTATTGTATGTTGACGACATGTTGGTAGCAGACCTCAACAATATCGTATTAAAGAATTGAAGGCTCAATTGGCTAGGGAGTTTGAAATGAAAGACTTGGACCAAACAAAAAAGATTCTAAGGATGCAAATTCATCGAGACAGAAATAACATGAAGATTTGGCTTTCACAAAAAAACTATTTCAGCAAAATCTTGTGTTTTTTCAACATGCAAGATTGTAAGCCATTTTGTACCTCTCTTTCTATTAATTTCAAGTTATCCTCATAGATAAGTCCTAGCACAGAAGAAGAAAAGATGGAGATGTCTTGAGTATCGTATGCATCAGCAGTGGACAGTTTGATGTTTGTCATGGTATGTACCAGACCGAACATTGCACAAGCAGTGGGAGCAGTTAGTCGATATATGACAAAATCTAGAGTTGAGCATTGGAGTGTTGTAAAGAGGATCTTGAGATACCTCAAGGGCATCACAAATATTGCATTATGTTATGGAGGATCAAACTTGACTGTTATTGGGTATATCGATTCAGACTATATCGGTGACCTCGACAAAAGCAAATCCACCACATGATACGTGTTTACTCTGGCTGACGATGCTGTAAGCTGGGTTTCAAAACTACAGTCTATCATCGCGACATCTACGATAGAGGCGGAGTATGTTGCGGCTACATAAGCCAACAAAGAGGCAATTTGGTTGCAAATATTGATGAAGGAGTTTGGTCATAAACAAGATTGTATTATCTTGTTTTGTGATAGTCAGAGCCCTTTGCATCTTGGACGAAACACATAAGAATACGATATCATTTTGTACGGAAAATAATGGAGGAAGGCAGCGTGGATATTTAGAAAATCCATAAAGAGGAAAACATGACGGATATGTTGACGAATCCAATAAATGATAAAAAATTTATTTGGTGTCGATCTTCTATGAATCTAACGGAAACATGAACAACTTAACAAAGGCAAAATGGAAATGAAGAAAGGATACAACAAAAGTGATTTTGAGTGGGAGAATAAAAGTTAGCAAAACCACTTTCATTATGGTCAAAAAATTTAGGCACCGTTTTTGTAAAAATATCGAACCTTGTGGTCCTTAAAAGTTGAAATTTCTCATAAATTTTGCTTATAAATACGAAGGTTTGCATCTAAAAATTTCATCCCAAACAAAAGAAAAGAAAGCATGAAAAAAAAAACAATTAGAAAAAGGATAGATTTTTAAAATTTGTAGGTTTCTTTCGGATAATTTTCTCCAAATTATTAGAGAGAAATAGTTATATTTTTTTTTATAATTTGAAAGAAACGTTGTAATTTATTAAAAATCTATAAAAAATTTTCTATTGTTTGTAAACTCTTCGCCAAACCAAATAAAATTCTATTATTCTATTTTTATATATCTTTCGTATCTAATTTGTTACTAACAATTATTTATCTATATCCAATCTTAATATATTATATATATAAGTTTATAGTTTACATTTTATTTAATACAAAAGAAGAAATCCATCTTTATATTAATTTTTTAGGTGATGTACGGACTAAACTAGTATTGTATACATATATAATGTTTATGTTTTTTAAGTTTTATTTAATTCAAAAGAAGAAATCCAATTGGCTTCACTCGGCAAAATTCGTTTGGAATCTCTCTGTAGAAAAACCAAAAACTCTCTTGTTCGTTCATGTCTTTTCACCGGCATGGAATTTCTGCCATCTGTTAGTGTGTGTTCCTCATCAATGGCGTCGCGCCTCTGTTTCTAGGGTTTCCTTTTCGATCCCATTTCTCTGTCTTTATAAAATTCTCCGCCATTTCATCGTTCGCTCCCCAGCTGCCGCTTCAATTTTCAAAATAGGGTTTGGGATCCATATACGCGGTGGTGATGGTTAATCGCCTGATAATTCTTCGACGAATTATGATTCTCGGGGTCTGAAGGTACTTGGATTGCTGAATTGGTATCCCGAAAATTGCTGAATTGCTCGATTGTTGTTGTTGGTGTTTTTGGTGTGATTCTGTTAATTAGGGCATCTGTTGATCCGCAAGCTTAAAATTTTTGAAGTTTTGTTTTGTTTGGCATATTGGTATCCCTAAATTATCATCTGGGTGCTCGTGAGCTTTGTCGAAAAGTGAGTTTACTGTCTCAAAGTCGACAAAGGGTCGCTGGATTTTGTTATGGACGACGGTGAACTGGATTTCTCCAACCAGGAAGTGTTTTCGAATTCAAACATGGAGGAGATTCCACCAAGCAGCTGTTCGATGGATACTTTCTTTGATGAGCTTTTGAGGGATTCTCATGCTTGTACTCACACTCACACTTGCAATCCTCCGGGGCCGGAGAATACACATACTCACACATGTTTCCATGTGCACACGAAGATTCTTCCAGCCCAGAGCGAGGAAAAGGTTTCTACTGACGATACAGCAGAGTCCTCTGAGAAGAAGAGCAAAAAGAGACCGTTGGGTAATAGGGAGGCAGTCAGGAAGTATCGAGAGAAGAAGAAGGCTAGAGCTGCTTCGCTGGAGGACGAGGTCATCAAGCTTAGGGCCATCAATCAGCAGCTGTTGAAGAGATTGCAAGGTCAGGCTGCTTTGGAAGCTGAGGTTGCGAGGCTTAAGTGTCTGCTTGTGGATATAAGAGGAAGAATAGAGGGGGAGATTGGGGCATTTCCTTATCAGAAACCGACGAGCACAAATTATCCTTCAACAAACGTGCATTATTCATACACGATGAATCCTTGTAATATGCAATGTGATGATCAAGCTTATTGCCTTCAAGCTGGCGTTGGTGGGAACGTCGGAGAAGGTTTATCAATGAATGGTCAAGGGTTAAGTGGTTGTGACTTTGAACAGCTACAATGCTTGGCTAATGAGAACTCAGGGACTAAAGAGTTTCCTGTGTGTAACCTTGAAAATGTACCATCCAATGCCAATACATCTGGTTCTACAAAGAGAAAAGGTGAAACTTAGTACCACAGAATCTCTTTTCTATCTCTCTGTAGCCGTATATTTTATATGTTACGAGTTAACCAAACGCTGTCATTGGAAGTATGATTTAGCAGCAGCAGAAACTCATACTGCTCACTCTACCTTGTAGGTGGACCTCGTGCAGCAAAAGCGGGGTGAGGCATCATCTAGCATGTACCGTTAACTTTCGAAAGGGTGGATATCATCTTCCAATAATTAGTAGAATTCAGCTGCATCATCAGCTTCCCCAGGTCCCTTTGTGTTATCTTTTCTGTTTTTTTTCTCTTTTCCTTCTACTGCATTTCTTTTGTTGAGCTCATTGAGCTAGAATATTTGTTAATATGAACCTCAAATTTTCTGGTGTTCTGCCATTTGTTTAATCCTTCAATAGCTTCGCTGAGTTCATGAAGCTGTTCATCATCTGTCTTGACAGTTCACAATTCTGGAAATTCATGTATCCTGTGAACCTTTAGCACCGTAGAGCTCTGCGCTTTTAGAAGTGCTCATTTTTATAAGATGTGGTGTCTCTATTGCTGTGTTACAGCTTTAGGAGTTAGCGGGGGACTTTCCTTGCTGCTCGGAGAAGCTAGGGCTCTAGGTCAGTTTCAAGCGTCACTTCTTTGTATTGTAATATACCTCTAACCCATTTTGCATGGAACTCGAGTGCCGACCATCACCTACTATTATAGAGATGGAAGAGAAAATTTTGTCTTTATACATGTCTGTAAGTATAAAATCTTTTAAAAAAATAAATGATCTAAACTCCTATTCCCACATAAAAAAAGTTTAGTTACTTTGCCTATTCCCTCATATATTGCATTCATCCTATTTTCCTCATGTATTCATCTTAATCCTATTTTCCTTTCAGTTTTTGTAATTTGGCCTATTCCCATTCCGTCTAAATTTTTGTTAAATCTAACGTTTTTATCCCAAACTCTAAAAAATCATCACTTTTAACCCGATTTCATATCTAATTTTGACCTGATCCGACCCAAATTGAAATTGAATTTAATCCGGTTTACCAAATATTGACCTGGTCCGGTTTATTAAAATTTTGGTCGGTTTTCTAAATTTTGACCAAATACCTTATACCCTAATTTTTTATTCACCCCCAATTTTTACAGTCTTCCCCTTAGTCGTTCTCTTTCTCCTTCTCCGGCCGATATCCCTTCGTCGTCGGTGTGGTCGCCGGTCTCCCTTCTTCGTCGCCGGTCTCCCAATTCGTCGCCGATCTCCCTTCTTCGTCGTCGGTCTCCCTTCTTCGTCGCCGGTTTCCCTTCTTCGTCTTCGTTCGGCATGTCTTCTTCGTCTCCGGTCGGTATCTCTTCGTCGTCGGTGTCGTCGTCGGGGGTCTCTTCTTCTTCGCCTGTCTCTCTTCTTCGTCGTCGGTCTCCTTTCTTCGTTGTCAGTCGTTCTGTCTTCGTTCGGTCTGTCTTCCGTCGTCGCTGGTCAGTTTTTCTTCCTTCGTCGCTGGTCGGTCTGCCTTCGTCGTCGGTCGTCTTAGTCGTCTTCGGTCAGTCTGTCTGTTGCCGTTGTTCTTCTTTGTCGCTGGTGTCTTCGTCGTTCTGTCTTGCTTCGTGATCACCCCATGGAGTGTTAATACTCAAGGCACCTTTCTGAATTCGTGGCTGTGTTGATTGGTTAGTTGATAATAGGGGCGAATCGTGGTCGTGTTGATTGGTTAGTTGATAATAGGGATGAATTCGCGGTTGTGTTTATTGGTTAGTTGATAATAGGGATGAATTTGTGGCTGTGTTGATTAGTTAGTGTGTTGTCAGTTGATGATTTAATGTATTTCAAACGATGTTGTGTCTCCGTTGATGATGAAGGTTACGCGAAAAAATGTGATATTCGTGTTGAGATGGAATTAACAAATGTTTGCGATGAAGCATGTTGTGATAGAGACAAGGAATTGAATCTGGAATTGTTTAAAATAGTGATGATGAAATGGATTTGTCTCTTTTCTATTCAACTATTACCGAGAGATATTTGGTTGGTGGATCATTTGCCCTAAATTTAGGGCAAATATTCGTGGTTGGTTAGTTGATAATAGGGATGAATTCGTGGTTGTGTTGATTGGTTAGTTGATAATAGGGATGAATTTGTGGCTGTGTTGATTAGTTAATGTGTTGTCAGTTGATGATTTAATGTATTTCAAACGATGCAGTGTCTCCGTTGATGATGAAGGTTATGCAAAAAAATGTGATATTCGTGTTGAGATGGAATTAACAAATTTTTGCGATGAAGCATGTTGTGATAGCGACAGGGAATTGAATCTGGTATTGTTTAATAGTGATGATGAAATGGATTTGTCTCTCTTCTATTCAACTATTATCGAGAGATATTTGGTTGGTGGATCATTTGAGCTAATTTAGGGCAAATATTCAAAACGGGTGAAGATTTTAAGAATGTCGTGATAGACTTAGTTTTGAATAGGGAAAAAACGTATGTTTTAATTGGTGGGACAGTGATGCAATTAGTGTCGTATGTTGTGAGTTAGTATGTAAGCGGCGAGTTTATTGTTCTATAGATGAAGATGCTTGGACGATAAAATCATATGTATCGGAACGTACATGTGAACCAAAAGGCGAGTGTAAATTGTTAAAAGCTCCTTTGATTGCGAAGTTATTTGAAGATGTTTTACGAAAGGATCCTAGTATGAAGCCAGCAAAGATGCAACAAACAATCAAAGAGAAATACAATTTGTTAGCATCAATTAATAAGTGTCAGAAAGCGAAGAAACAAGCTTTAGAAAAAATTCAATTGAAAGTGATAAACAATTTGCTCGACTTTGGAATTACGTGAATGAAATTAAAAACTCAAATCCAAGTTCATCTGTTGAAGTGCAATCCATTGGAGATGGGTTAGGAAACGGGATTTTTGATTGGTTTTATATATGTGTTGATGTTTTGCGAGTTTCTTGGAAAGTTAATTGCAGACCTATAATCGGGTTGGATGGTTGTTTCATTAAAATGACTAGTAAATGTCAGATTTTGGTCGCCGTTGGTTGAGATGGAAACGATCAATATCCTATTGCGTGGGCTGTTGTACTAGTGGAGAATACCGAGAATTGGTTTTGGTTTATAACCAAGCTTATAGTTGATTTGAATCTCGGTTCAGGAGAAGGTTTAATAATAATTTCTGATAAGCAACAAGTAAGTGTTTAATTTATTATCTTATCTTGTTTTAGTTGTTATGATTAATTTCATTTGTAATCTATTATAGGATTTATTGCATGTCGTGGAACGAAAATTGCCTAAACTGGAGCATCGCATGTGTTTGCGACATATCATCTCTAACCTCAAGAAGAATCATAAGGCAAAGGGATTGAAGCATTTTATTTGGAATATTGTTACAAGTTACAACGAGGTAGATTTTTCTTCACAATGTGCAAAGTTAGAGAAGTTTAATAAATCTGCGTTTGATGATCTGATGAACACAAACCCACGTCATTGATGTCGGGCATTCTTCAAATGTGGGTGTTGTTGTAGTGATGTGCATAACAATATGGCGGAATCATTCAACAACAGTATTGTGCTTGCAGCAATACTCGTGTACATGCAGACGATGAGATTTGACTGGGATTATTTGCCAACATGCTTATTGTGTGATGATGGATAGAAAAATAGATATTGAGCCTTATATTCGTAACTATTATTTGGTTTCTAAATGGCAAAAAACGTATAAGAAAAATATTTCTCCGCTCTGTGGTGCAAAATTTTGGAAGAAATGTAGCGATCTTATTATCAAGCCGCCTACATTACAAAAGATGTCTGGTAGACCTAAGAAATACCATAGAAAAAAGGATATGAATGAGTCTCCACGGACGAAAGGATCTCGGATGAGCAAACATGGTACCAAAGGTCATTGTAGCCGATGTGGTGCATCTGGACATAATGTCAGATCGTGTAAACAATCACGTGAATCCTAGATAATTTTTACTTTTATAAATTTCATATTTTATTTTGAGTAAAAATTATCACTTTCATTGTTTTATTGTTTTCAACATGACTATAATGTAGAATCCTCTCACTCACATGAGTCTCAAGTTACATCTTCCTTTTCCCCATACGTTTAGGTAACGTGTATTTAATCGATCATGTGTTATATTGTTTTTATTATTTTTCTAACATGTTTTTAACATATATTTTGTGGAATCATAACGGTGTTGGGAAACTCAATTTGAAGATTTTTTTACTTTCTTTTCTTGTTGAATACGTTAGTACTTATTTTAATTTGAAGATATTTTGTTGAATAGATTAATATGATATTTTGTTGAATAGATTAGTATGAATATTTGAAGATATTTTGTTCTTACATTTTATAATGGAATTAATTTTGGGTGAAATTCACATCAAAATTGGATTTAATTTAAAACCGGGTCAAAATTTTCAGTTAAATCGAATCAATTCCAGCAAACCGAAGTAAAAATTTCAGTCAAAATTGAGTTAAATTTTCAACAAAACCGGGTAAAAAATTCAGTAAACCGGGTCAAAATTATAATAAATTGGGTTGGGTCAAAATTCAGTAAATCGATTAAAATTTTAACTAAACCGAACCGGGTCTACATTTGTTAAAACCTTGTCAAAATTATGATAAATTGGGTTGGGTCAAAATTCAGTAAACCGGTCAAAATTTTAAATAAACCGAACCGGGTCAACATTTGGTAAAACCGGATTTAATTCAATTTCAATATGGGTCGGGTCGGGTCAAAATTGGGTATGTAATTGGGTTAAAATTGATGGTTTTTAGGGTTTGGGAAAATTTTTTTAGATTTAACAGAAATTTAGATGGAAATGGAATAGACTGAATTACAAAACGTGAGGGGAAATAGGCTTAGATCAATACATGAGGGGGGAATAGGATGAACGCGATACATGAGGGAGGAATAGGATGAACGCGATACATGAGGGGAATAGGCAAAGTAACCAAACATTGGATGAAAATAGGAGTTTATTCTTTAAATTTATTAATAAAGTTGAGTCGAGTTTTTTTACAAAATTTTTCGAGGGTTTCTTGATCTCAAGTTGCTCTTCATTTCCAATCATTTTAGGTCTGTCGATCTGCCATCCAAAAAGGCTCGAGAATAAGTGTGTACGATAAAATAACTCAATGAGCTTTTTACGTGAAATGATCTCAATCCAAGTTTACATTCCAATCCTACTCTCTATATCATTTCTCTTGTTTATACGTTCTCTCGATTTTTATATTTATGGACTAAATAAATACCATCTACACCTTCCATCTATATTTTCAATATTAGTGCAAAGGACTAAGTAATTACTGTTTTTTCCCTCTCGGCTTTTACATTGTTAGTCCACTAAGTAACTATTGTTTACTCCTTTTTATTGACTTTTACATTACTCTAATCCAGAAGACAAGGTAATACCGTTCATATTACTTTTAGTCGAGTTTATTAAATTACAAGTCTCGAGGACTACACAACTATTGTTTCAATGATTATTATATTAAATGATCTTATCTCTAATCATTAGATTCTCTTCCATTTAACTATTATGTTCACCGTGACTTAACTTCCTTAGGTCTTATTGTCATATTTGACTAATTTTATCGTTTTTTACATCCACATTATTTATGTATGTTGTGTTTGCGAATAGTTCGCGTTGTAGAGAGTCTTGTCCTACCAACACGTTGATGTCTTATTACTGAGAACTTCATTTCATCGTATTTGTTTAAGTTAATACGACGATCGGTTAGGTATTCGACAATTTTATATATGAACTCAATAGACTAGAAATAAACTAATCCAGCTTATGATAAATTAGATTGAACTAACTCACTTAGCAATCCTAGCTGTCTAAAGCTACATAGAGAGATAGAGACGACTCCAATGGTACCTTTTCTACCAATCGCCTACAACAAAGACATTCACATTTACTTCTTTCTTCGATTTCTCTCTTCATCACATTTGTCTACCACCTCTAATTTTGACATCCATTCATGTGTTCACACCATTTTGCACTGTTGCCTCGGGAACCCATGACCGAGGGGAGATTCCCCCAATGGACGATGATGAATTAGCATGGTTTCGTTGGGAGAAAGCCTGTTTTCCACATCTTTCATGGGCGGTGTTGAAGAGCTGAATCATTGAGACATTCACCATCCACGATCAACGGTCACTCTATGAGAACCTTCTCACGTTACGACAAGAAGGTACGAAGAAAGAATATTTCCGTGATTTCATTTTAATAGCCTCCATCCAACCCTTGCTGCCAGAACATATGATGGAATCAACTTTTATAGTCGGTCTCCGACCGGAAATACGAAACGGCAACGCCATACTCTTCTAGTAATAGCCATTCTCATAATCACGACAACGTATCAGACAACCCTTCAACCTCCAGGAGATATACACCAAGATGATGGCAATACCAATGATGCTACAATTGCAGGAGGCACACATAATACTAGAGAATCTCGAGATCCTTAAAGCGTGGTGATGAATAGAACTATTTTGAAGCCCTGTGGCTTTTAAATAGCATGACCTTCTTGGACAACTATGTTCATGATGTTTATCATTTTATCAGTCGGAAGAGAATATGTTAGGTTGTTCCTCGGGATAAGCGGTGCATTTGTAGTTCTCGTAAGCAGTATCAATGTCTATCATCTCTCCCAAATCACCAGGGTATCATCTCATCAGTGCATTCCTGTCATTTGTGGTTTATATTCTCTCTTTACACACTGTGTGACAGTCTGTAACTATTGTACAAAGTTAATAATAACATTCTTGATATTTGATGTTAAAATCTGTTGGACACAGGATCAAAAATGCAAGCCTATTTAAGTGAAAATCGAAGAAGAGAATTAGTTTGGACACAATTTTTCATTGACTGAAACTTGCACTCATACAAGAAGATAAAACAGCTGACTTGAAAGTGGAGGACTAAAATAACTACCTATGACTCCATGACTAACAAACCATGACTCCATGACTAACAAACTACAATACGAACCATAAGGCAAATTTAACCAAACACATCTTTCATTCTCCCCCTTGATCTTGATGTGGCTCAAGATCACGTACTCCTAACAAGTATCGCATAGCAGCAAGCTTCACACTCGGTAAAGCCTTTGTCGATGTATCAGCTCGTTGTTCTTCGGTCCTAACAAACTTCACCACTATTTGTTCTCTTTCCACACATTCACATATAAAATGAAATCTCGTGTCAATGTGCTTACTTCGACCATGAAACACAGGGTTCTTCATCAATGTTATTGCGGACTTGTTGTCGATGTAGATCGTCACTGGTTTGAGCTCGCTTCTCGTTAGTTCACCCATCAAATTACACAGCCATAATGCTTGACACGCCGCCAATGTAGCTGCCATAAACTCAGCTTCATATGATGACAATGCTACTGTCTATTACTTCTGTGATGACCACGAAACTAAGTTTCCTCTGACATAAAATGCCATGCCTCCTGTACTCCTTAGATCATCAAGGTCACCAGCTAAATTACTATATGTATAGCCAACAAGATTATCTTCACGATTTCTTTTTGTGTAAACCAAACCAAAATGTATTGTACCCTTCAAATATCGAAGTACTTGTTTCACCGCCTTTGGTGCATCACCGTAGGCCTTTCCCTGAACCTACTTGTCATCCCAATAGCATATGAAAGATCTAGACGAATGTGAAGTAAATACCTGAGACCTCCAACGACTTGTCTATACTCCGTTGTGTTGATCGGTACACCACCTTCATCTTTATGCAGATGTGTCTTGGGCTCCATAGGAAATTTCGTGGGATTGCAATCTTGCATCCCGAACTTCTGTAACAGCTTTCTTGCATATGCAAATTGCTTGAGTATTATCGACCTTCTCTTTGTTCTACCTCAATTTCAAGGTAGTACAAAATCAAACCCAAGTCGCTCATCTCGAATTCTGATTTCATCTGCGCCTTGAACAACTTAATCTCATTGACGTTTCTCCCTGTGACAAACATCCATAATGACACTTACTTGTCCTTCTTCTCTTATGTACACAACTTGCTCTTGTACACATTTTGTGAAACCTAGTCGTTTAAGGCTCTTGTCTAGCCTTGTATTCCATGCTCATGGAGCTTGTCGAAGACCGTAAAGTGCCTTGTGCAACTTATATACCTGGTCTTCTTTATTTTTCATTATGAAACCCTCTGGTTGTGATACATACACATCCTCCTCAAGCTCTCCATTGAGAAATGCAGACTTCATGTCCATGTGATTAACTTCCCATCCATTACATGCGGCTATGGCGAGAAGAACACGTACCGTGTCTAATCTTGCCACCTACCTCTTCAAAATCCACTCCTTATTGTTGCACATAACCCTTCGCAACTAATCTTAACTTATGCTTGATGATCTTGCCATCCGAGTCCTTCTTCGATTTATAAACCCACTTCAAACCAATAGGTTTATGATTTGGCGGTAGCATAGTAAGACTCCATGTGCCATTGCTCTCAATAGCCTCAAGTTCTTTTTCCATGGCTTGCACCCAATTGACGTCATTTTCAGCTTCACGATAGTTGGTTGGTTCATCTACCTCCAACATGAATAATTCCTCCATAGAGATATGTACCTTCTCGGTCTTGTCATAGATTTCAAAAAGTTTCCGAAACCGAGTGGACTCTTCGTCTGTATCAGAAGCTCTTCCGGTTGATGTGGTTGCTTCCGGAAAGATCATCGGTGTGGTTCTCGAGGTTGTTGATGCAATGTTTCCCGGTATACTTGCCTCTGTGATACTTCCCGTCACGGTCTTCATGGAATTCGTTGCTTCCACAAAACCCTCTTTTCCATGCGTTTGTTGTATATAATTTACAACAATGAACTCCGACATAACATTGACACTTTTTCCGTATTAGCATTCTAATCCAATTCCATTTCCTCTTGAAAAATAACATCTCTACTTACTTGTAGTTTTCCATGGTGAGGATCAAACAATCTGTGAGCTTTGCTTCTTTCTTCGACACCAAGATACACCATGGGACGACTCCGATCATCCAATTTCTTCATATGCGGCACCATCACTTTTGCATGTGCCAAGCACCCAAACACTCTAACATGTCCTAGGTGAGGCTTTCTCCCTATCCATGCTTCAAACGATGTACGATCTTCTAGAGTCTTCGTCGGTAAACGGTTCAGTAGGTACATCGCATGTCTCAGCGCCTCTCCCCAAAACTTTCCGGATACATGCTTGCTCTTAAGCAATGATCTTGTCATATCCATGACATGTCTATTCCTTTGCCCAACAACATCGTTATGCTTAGGTGTGTATGATGTTGTCCGATGTCTCACGATACCCGACTCGTCACACATACTACTGAATTCTTTCGATAAGAATTTGCCACCTCGATCCGTCCTCAACGTCTTTATCTTGAGGTATTCTCAACCATGAGTTTAGACTTTGTGAACACTGATGTAACTTGATTCTTCCTTTTTATTATGTAGACCTACATCCATCGGCTGAAATCAACCACAATGAGTAGGAAATAAATATTTTCAGCAAATGTATTTGGCATTATCGGACCAACATGTCCATGTGCAGTAGTTCCAGCAGCTTCTCCGCTAAAAAATTTGACTGTCCGAGGAACGACAGTCTTGTTTGCTTCGAAATGAGACACCCCTTACAGACCTTGTTAGGGTGACTTATTGTAGGAACCCCTCTAACCATCTGCTTCTCCTCATAAGCTTCAAAGCATGAAAATTCACATGGCCAAGCCTTGCATGCCACAACCATGCATGATCTTCAAGACATACAATGAGACATATCGGTTGTAGTTTCAAGTTATATCTTGTACAACCTATTTGGTGAACGCCTCACCGACATCAGAAGCATACCACTTTGTTGATAACCTTCATATAATCTCCCATCATCATAACCTTGTTGTCGTCCTCTGTCATGTGACTAAGACTTATAATGTTGCTTCGAAGTTTAGGTATATAATATACCCTTTGAAAAATGTGTTGATCTCCATTCTTGCACAGGAATATGACAGATCCTCTCTCCCCTCGATCTGCACTGTAGATCTGTCACCGAAAGTCACTCTCCCAGTGATGTTTTCATCAAGCTCGCGAAACTTCGTTCGATGCCCCGTCATGTGATTACTCGCGCCATAATCCAAGTACCACATGTTGTTGCATACATTCTCTTCTTCCTTGTTGCTCATTCCGGGTAACACTTTCTCTTCACTGAGAATAACTACACCTTGAAGATCCTGTTTTGTTGATATCTCCTCCTGAGACACAATATATAACAAGGCTGGGTCTTCTTCATCAGCACGTGTAAAATGGGCCTCCTGCAACTTATACACCTGATCTTCTTTATTTTTCACAATGAAACCCTCTGGCTCTGATACCAAATGTTGGACACAGGATCCGAAAATGCGAGCCTGCAATACTAGCCATAAAATTTAACCTAACACAATCTTTCAAAATCTAGTAATAATCCTACTGCAAACAGATTAAAACCTAATATCGGTACGATACCTTTTATATGTTTTATGTTTAGTTATTTTACAAAGTATGACACTTGAATCAAAGAACTGTAGTCGTATCATAATTTCATCCATGCTTTAGGTTTAAGTTTGCCGTAGATATTACTTTAAAAAATACGCTTTTATTTTCTACGGTGAAATAACCTTTCCACTCGTATTATTCATAAAATACAATAAATTTACACTAT
>CM071874.1:3886544-3910275 GCA_036759665.1 Gynandropsis gynandra | reverse complement strand
TCGCAACGGACGGAAATCCGTTGGTGTCCGTTGGAAACGGCTGTTTCCAACGGATTTTAGGCGATTTCCAACGGATACGTCCGTTGGAAATCGCCAGTTTTTTTGTAGTGATCTAGATCCGAGTCCTAAAAACGGTGCACAATATTACGTATCACTAAATTAAAATGTAAATATGTAAATAATTAGTTAATTAAGTGTTAATTTATCTTAATTTTGATTTATAGGTTTGGTTACGATCAAGACGATTAAAGTTGGTTACAATCATCCATGTTATAATTGGACGCAGACCAATCTTGATATTAAGGAACATTGGTGGAAATCTTTTGTGGTATGTTTTCAATAATATATTATTTTTATCAAAATTTCAAGAAAAAAATTTATTGGAATCCCGAGATTACGAGACTAATAAAATTTGAAATTGAATAGTTTACGGGATTTTATCTCAAAACTATCATAAACGATTGCAAAAAAAGATCGAAAGAAAAAAAGGGAAACCCGTTTGGATGGCTGACAATGTCTGGGACCAAATGTGCGTTTATTGGGATGATCCCGGATTCAAGCAAAGAAACGAGCGAGCAAGTCAATCTCGACATTCTGATAGAGATATATACATTTTGACGTTTGAAATGTTTATTTATTGTTTCACAAACTTATTAAAAAATAAAATGAAAATATAATTTTACCATCACAATTAAACTATGTTTACAATTGTAGTTATACATTTTATGTAATGTATATTACAAAATGAAAACCTAGTGTTCCATGTTTCTAAAGATTTTAGGAGGGCCAAAAGCATGAATATTCATCCGTTGTTAAATCTAGAATAGCACTAACGTCAAAATGTGTGATATTGGAACCGTAGGAAGGTGTTGTTTTTGAATATAATGGCATCATCGTCGAGATCCAATATTTTCATTTCTAGACAATGGATGTACAAAAGAATTGATCCAAAAATTCAAGGTATATCGAAGGAGTTTATAGAAGGTGTTATACAGTTTATGAAGATGACGAAAAATCAACAAGTTTATAAAGAAACTGGTAAGTTGGTTTGTCCATGAGTCATCTTTATTTGAGAGGTTTTACTCCGAATTATTTCATGTGGTTATCTCATGGAGAGAATTTTGCACCATGCCTTAGTAATATCGTGGAAGATTTTTGTAGGGGTATTGTACATCGTGAAGTGTTTGAGACTTCTCAAAATGTAGAAATGAACCCTTATGTGGAAATGGTACAAAATGTATTCGATGAAAGAAACGAAGAAAATATTGAAGAAGATCCGAATGAAGAAACGAAAAGTTTTTTTTTCAAATGTTAGAAAGTGCTAGGTATTCACTTTATGATGGTTGTAGAATGGGTCTTTCACAGTTGTCTCTATCTACACGTTTGATGAATTTGAAGACTGAAAATAATCTTTTTGAGAATTTCATGGATTCTATATCGCAATTCCAATCTCGAGCTCAAATCGTTTTTAGCAAGTTCACTACAAGAAATTTGGTAATTAGGGACTGAATTTCCAGTCCCTAATCCGTCGGGAAAGGGAATTCGGGACGGATTAGGGACTGCGGTCCCCCGTCCGTAAATGAGCGTCGCGAATAAGGTTCCGTCCGCAATCCGTCCGCAAATGCAGACGGGAAAAAGAGTTCGCAATTCGTCGGCAATTTCTGACGGTAAATGAAGCCGCGACCCGTGCGTAAAATTTCCGGACGGCTCGTGTACCCGTCCGGAAATTTTTAAATTTAAAAAAAAATAAAAAAAATTTAAAATTAAAATTGAAAATTAAAAATTAAAAATTAAAAATTAAAAATTAAAATTAAATTAAAATGTTTTAACAATAACAATATTAAAATTAAATATTTACAAATTAGCGGGTGGCAAATCGGAATCATCGTCGTCGTCGTTGTTTTCGGCCATATCCCAATTAATATTGGGCATGTGTTGTTTCATCATCCTAAGCCATTGCTGACGTTCCCTTCTTGAACGTTCAGCTTCTCTTGTTGCCCGTTCAGCTGCCCGTTCAGCTTCTGTTCGCAGAGCGTTAAATGATGCATTTTGTTGTTCTAATTGTACAATTTTCTCTTGCATCTGCGAGATCGTATCCCGAAATTCTTGGGTCGCGACTTTTTCTTTACCTTTGGAGGAACTCGCATGTTTCGATGCCATTTCTCCAAGGCCAAATAAGCGACCTTTGTAAGGTGTTACATGCTGCAAAAAATATTGAAATTTAATTTAAATTTGTATTATTATAACAAAAAATTTATTGTGACAGTCCGCAATTTCCCTACTGCAGTGATTTCGGTCCCTAATCCGTCCCGAATTCCGGACGACTTAGGGACCGACCGACAGTCCCCAAATTTAGGGACGGATTTGGGACTGTTTTATTAATCCGTCTGGAATTAGTCCCTAATCCGTCCCTAAATTTAGGGACGGATGCTTCAGTCCGCAAATGCAGTCCCGAAATCCGAAATTTCTTGTAGTGGTTGAACTAAATATCTTTGACCTCATTTGAAAAATGAATTGACGAGATTAATTGAAAACGAGTTAGGATTTAGACAACCCAGTTCGCGAGCGACCGAGTTGGTTCGCGAGCTGAAGAACAAAATCATTTTACATGAAGAAAAAATAAGTTATTATTTTATTAATATAATATATTTGCTTTTTTTATATAGATTTTAAAAAATATGAAATCATTATTATAAAAACACATAGAAAGAATGTTACGAATGAACTTCCGCGCAATCAAATTTAAAATTATTATGCTTTTGACATTTTATTTCATATTTGATAATTTTGTATATTTGATAATCATATATTTTAAAATTCTTTTAAATTAAATGGCTTAGCACGCGATCCATCTCGTTTCCTTACAAGCTAAAGGACAGCTGAACTAAGTTATGATTTTCCAGCTCGTTTAAAAAACGAGCTCAATTGAACCAACTCGTTTTCCGGTGAATTGACGGCGATTTGAGTAAATCCAATTCATTTTACACCTCAAATTATTTGTGTAAGGTTGGTTGGTAATGATTTTTCGGCTCGCCAACCAACTTTAGCTCGGATCATATTTGAACGGGTTGAGATGAATATTTTTCAGCTCGTTTAAAAATTAAACTCACAAGTTAAATCAGAAACAAATTAGAGCTAACACGAATTAACTCGCGAGCTGAGAACAAAATCACATATTTTTCCCTTTCCCATATTGTTTCTATTTATAAAAAAATAAATTTTACATATTATATTATTTTTTATTTTTTATACATACTTTTATTACAAAATAAAAATGTCATATTTTATTTAATATTTTTGAGCGATCGAGTTTAAAATGATTAAGCTTTTATATTTTATTTTTATATTCCATAAATTTCTTTTCCATTTAATATTTTTATAGTCAATAATTTTATATACGAATTAATATTTTTACATTTTAGATATTTGATGATGATTATTAATATATGACATGCTTAAATGTTTTAAATTAAATGGTTTAACTCTCAATCAATTTGTTTTTGTTTTTTTTTTATAAACTAAAAGCGATTTGAATTAAACTGAAATTGTCCATCTCATTTTAAAAACGAGTTGAATTAAATCAACTCATTTTTTGACAAATTGAAGATCAATTGAACCGAATTAACCAAATCAAGTCATCGTTCACTTTACTACCCTGTGCATCTCACACACGGCACCTGAACGAACTTGTTTTGTTGCTTACGCTGACGTGAAGTTGATGGCCCCTAATAGCATACGGCATGTAATCTGATATTGAAGCCATAACAATATACGTAGTGTATATGTGTATATATATATATATATATTCACGCCTTTACAAATGCTTTCGGTCAATATGTACGTTATGGAAATTATTGGAAGTTTGAATATTACGATTCGGAAATTAGTTGCTAATTCATTTTGGTCAAATTATGGAGTAAATAGGAAAATAAATACGAGAACGGTAAAGAAAAAAAACAAGCATATTTAGGAAGGGACATTTACAAAAATGGGGTTGCAATTCCTTGTACGTGTCTCAAATTGTATATCTTTTAAAAATATTAAAATACCATTATTAAGAGGTAAAAAACATTATTTATAAAGAAATATGTGTTGCGTAAAGTGTCTCTAATTTTTTAGGTGTTTTCTATGCGTTAGAAAAATGTAAGAGGCGGAACGTTTTTTTAAATAATTTAAAATTATTTAGGTGATTTATACGTTTATAAACATTCATCAACATGAAATAGATATAGTTAATAAAGAATGGTTTTGTATTTAATAATAATTTTAATCGTTTAATTGATTTTTTTCAGAATTAATTAATATTAATTTTATAAGAATATTTTGTTTTAAAATTGAATAACCACATATTTTCTTATTTATAACGTATTTTTTATAAATTATAATGTAATAGCATTAATTATTTTAACATATAATTATTTAAACAATAATAATATTTATCAATATATATACATATATAAATATTATATATATATCGTCTAATTGATCGAAATTAATGTTAGATTATCGTCTAATTAACGTTTAAAAATAAATTGATTATAGGACTATGTTATGATCAAAATTTAAGGACTACAGCTTTTATATTATGATCATAACAGATATATTATAAATTTTTGTGGTACGTAAGTTTAAAATTAAGAGTTAAAAAAATTATGATGTTTTTGTAAATATATACTGCAGTAGATGAGAGCCAGACAAAAATGGCCACTCGTTTCCAATAAAATTGGAAGAGAATCCTAATTTTTAAGACGGATTCTCTTCAAGGGAAATAGAAAGAAAGAGAAGATCTTAATTCCGCCAGACAGAATCTCTTCAGAATCTCTCCATATAAACCCTAATTTCTCACCGTATAATCTCATACATTTTCAATTTCACTCTCACTCGCCCTCTCCCATGGCGGCTCTCTCCTGCTCTGCCTCTGATTTGCTTCCTCTTCTTTCAAGCGGCGGCGCAAATGCCACAGCCGCAGCTGCCGCAGCTGACTACATCTGCGCTAGATTCGACGTTGTCGCCGGAAAATTCACTGATGCGGCCTACGCCATCGACAACACGTACCTCCTCTTTTCCGCGTACCTCGTCTTCGCGATGCAGTTAGGGTTCGCTATGCTCTGCGCAGGATCTGTCAGGGCCAAGAACACCATGAACATCATGCTTACTAACGTCCTCGACGCCGCCGCCGGAGGCCTCTTCTACTACCTCTTCGGCTTCGCCTTCGCCTTCGGTGGTCCTTCCAATGGATTCATCGGCAAACATTTTTTCGGCATGACTGATTTCCCTGCCCCTTCCTTCGATTACCCATTTTTCCTTTTCCAATGGGCATTCGCGATCGCCGCCGCCGGAATCACCAGCGGTTCGATCGCCGAGAGGACTCAATTCATCGCGTATTTGATCTATTCTTCGTTCCTCACTGGTCTCGTGTATCCGATCATCTCCCACTGGTTCTGGTCCTCCGATGGGTGGGCGAGTCCGGCGAGATCTGAGAACCTCCTGTTTGGCACAGGAGTCATCGATTTCGCCGGCTCCGGCGTTGTTCACATGGTTGGAGGCGTTGCCGGACTCTGGGGAGCTCTTATCGAGGGACCCAGAATCGGCCGATTCGATCACGCTGGCAAACCAGTTACAATGCGTGGTCACAGCGCGACATTGGTCGTCCTTGGTACTTTCCTGCTTTGGTTCGGATGGTACGGGTTCAACCCAGGCTCCTTCATCAACATCTTTAAATCTTACGGAACGCCGGGGAGCTCATTCTACGGTCAATGGAGTGCCGTCGGGAGAACCGCCGTGACCACCACCCTCGCCGGAAGCACGGCAGCGCTAACAACTTTGTTCGGGAAGAGACTCATCGCTGGTTACTGGAACGTTACCGACGTATGCAACGGCTTGCTCGGTGGATTCGCCGCCATAACCAGCGGGTGCGCGGTGGTAGACCCATGGGCCGCCGTTATTTGCGGCTTTGTCGCCGCTTGGGTTCTCATGGGATTCAACAAGCTGGCGGAGAGATTCAAATTCGATGATCCACTAGAGGCGGCTCAGCTGCACGGGGGTTGCGGCGCGTGGGGGATAATATTCACGGGATTGTTCGCGAAGAAGGAATACGTGAACGAGATCTACGCCGGGAACCCAGATAGACCGTACGGTCTGCTCCTCGGCGGCGGGGGGAGGCTTTTGGCGGCGCATGTGGTACAGATTCTGGTGATAAGTGGATTTGTGAGTGTGGCCATGGGGCCACTGTTTTACGCTCTGCATAAACTAAATCTGCTGAGGATTTCAGTGGATGAGGAGATTGCAGGGATGGATCCAACCAGCCATGGAGGTTTGGCGTATGAATACAACGATGACGATCCCAAGAATGATTTCATGATGACGAAAATAGGACCTCAAGAAGCTACTGCTTGATGACGGTAATGTCGGCACATATTCTAGGATTTTGGTAATGCATGCCAATAAATTATTATTTTTATTGTTATCATTTTAAAATGTATTCTATATAAATATCATCAAATAGAAGCCTGTTTTTCAGAAATTATATTACGATAGCCATATAAAAACAAAATTTAAATCCTTATCTAAAATATATTTTAAAACACCACACACACTATATATATATATATAATATACGGGGTTTGGTCGTATTTCATGTGATCTTCTTTAGTCTTTTTCTTTTTATTTGATGTATGATTAGAGCTCTTGACATTTGGAGTTTATTTACTAGTTCATCCGTGTGATATCCTTCGAAAAAAAAAAAAAAAAAGCCACCACATAAATTAGAGTGCATGCACATTATACATTAGAAATTTTACAAACAAACTAATGTAGTAATTTGGTTTATTTGCATAAAATCTGATTACATATGATTATCAATAACTTGTTAATATATTGTAAAATAAAATAAAATATTTACATTTTTAAAAATTAAGTACGTTTTAATATTTTATAATAATAGTAAAATAAAATAAAATATTTACATTTTTGAGAATTAAGTACGTTTTAATATTTAATAATAATAATAATAATAATAATAATAATAATAATAATAATAATAATAATAATAAAGAACGAGGGAGAGAGAGACATCGGGTAAGGAAAAAAAACTTTTGACATGTGTTTTACAAGTGTTGAACAAACCACAAAGATAAAAAAGAAACTTTTCTAATAATAAATTCTTTAGTTCCACAAATCAGATCACAAAGATAAAAAAAACTTTTCTAATAATAAATTCTCTAGTTCCACAAATCAAAGAACTAACATTACGTCACTTAAACAAAAACTGGAAGATCTAACGGCAGACAGGGTGTCATGTTATCAGGCTATTTTTCGTAACTATTTCTGTTTCGTAATATCTATATATAAAAAATAAGATAAAATGAAACTCCCTTGTTGCGTCACTCACCAACATTTAAAAAATTTTTATGTTTAAATTTTATTTACAATTTAATTAAATATTTTAATAATTAATCTTCATTTTAATTATGGATATAATTACTTTCATATACATATAATTATTAAAATTTAAATATAAATAAAATTTAAAATGAAAAATTATAAAGTTTATATAAGGGGAATAAAATGGAGACTTCTCCTTACACCACTTGAACAACATTTAAGATTTTTCTATTTTTAAATTTTATTTACAATTTAGTTAAATATTTCAATAATTAATCTTCATTATAATTATAAATATAATTGTATCTATATAATTATAAAATTATCATTACATTCAAAACTATAATCAGATGATTTTTTTAGAAGTTGGTAAAAACTTATTTATATAAAATTTATTTTAATTTTTCATTATAAATTAGAATTTAAATATAAAAATAAAATTTTAAATTATAAAGTTTAATAAAATTTTATAATGAAAAATTTTTAATTTATAATGAATATAAATTTTAATTTCCAAAAAATCATCTCACTAATTGTTTTTTTAATTATTACTAGAGTATTTAAGTTAGTATATTTTTAATAATTTAATATAGCATTTAATTAATGAATATAAAAACTCTCTCAATAAACGTATAAATTTAATATTTTAACTTAAAAAATTATCTCATGGCTCTTTTATATTCTCTTCCCTGCGTTACTTGGAATAACATCAATTGTATAAGTAATTAATATTTTTCTGCTAACATTAAATCTATATATTAAAAGTTGATGTTTCTGGAGGCTCCTCAGCAATTCTGCATTCTCAGGCCTCCACGTGGACTTTATAAAAATCAAAACGACGTGTTTTACTTTTAGTCTCTTTGTATTCCCCGAGTCTTCAGCCATTAGTCTCTTTGAATTGAAGACCTTATTCAATCCCCTTAAAATCTCTAGCTCCATCCGTTCCTTCTTCCATTCTCTTTCTCTCTACCATGAAGCTTTTGTGCGTCGGTGTTTCCTCCACCGTTTGTATCATGAACACCGTTCCTTCTTCAAATCTTCCGTTTGCTTTTTTTACCTCTACTCACAAGCTCAAATGAGCTCCTCAAATCCCTGTGTGGTCTCGATTAATCGACGTTTCTCCACAGGGATCTTGATGAATTTTGGGTAGAGCTTAGTGGCAAGAAGACGAGTGACCATGTTGGTGATTTTGGAAATGAGATAGGGGTCGAGTGAGTACCTGGAAGCTAGGGTTTTCACAGAGCAGCCATGGGTGAGGAGGGAGATGACCATGGTGACTGCGTAATCGGCGGGAAGAGGGAGATTGGCGGTGGCAATGAAGGGCTCGAGTTTTCCGACGACGGTGGTGCAGACAGGGTACATATAAAGATATATATTAATCTTCTAGGGTAATTTATATAATTATTTTATTAATTATTTCGTCATTAACGAAGGAACAATTGATATATATGTATATATACGTTCTTCTCTGACTGCACATCTTGTAAATTTCAACACCTAAAGATATATATTAATCTTCTAGGGTTGAAATCTGGATTCATTTCTGATTCTTTTTGTTCTACTGCTTTGATCGTTACTTATGTGAAGTTGGAACTGTTACGTTGTGCCCGCAATGTGTTTGATAAAATGTCTGAACGAGATATTCCCGCGTGGAATGCAATGCTTTCGGGTTACTCGAGAAATCGAGAAATGGAGATATACGAAGAGAGCGAGAGAGAGAGAAAAAGAAGAAGGGGAGAGAGCAACCGTATGTGTAATGCATACCCATCCGGGAAATGGGCGACACCACCGCAGTAGCAGCCGGAGGTGGAAGGAATCGTGAGCACTGTGTACCGTGCACCTTACCCTGTGGATCTGGAAATCGTCCGATAAGTTATGAGCGTCATCGGTCTCCACGACAAGCGAATCTTACTTGACGCGTATGGATCTCCGGTTGTCACCCTGCGAGAGAAGGTAAATTAAATCCCTCGCTTCGATCTATATATATGCGTGTTTGTATTCACAATGCAGACACATCTGGAGCCAATTTTATTCGCATCAAGGTTACCTTTTACATGAATTTCTTTTTAATCTTCGAGAACAACTTCCCAGCGGAATTAATTGGTAGCTAGATTCAAATTTCTAACATTGCTTCATCAGTCCATGGCTACACATAATATGGAAGAAGCTCGACAGCTGTTGCTTGCAAGGCCTCAGTGCTTAAAAGCCGTTTTCCAGGTTTCCCTCAGTTTCTTGATACTGCAAAAATCATTCGGCTTTCATGTTTTCTTTTTCGGTTTATGTGAGTTAGGAGGGAATTACCTTTAAGAAGAGTCTTTGAACTTTGAATTCGGCTCCTGTTGCAGGCACAAATAATGCTTCGTATTGTGAGTCCCCAAGTGGTTAGTTTCACTAAAACTCAACACATCATTGTTATACCCTCTTGACCTTTTTATCATGTTTTAAGAGAGCTATTTGTGTGCAGTTACAGATGCCGAATATAGTTCAGGGTCGGGGTCATCTGCTTGCTTCTGCTTGCTTCTGGCTTCTGGTTTTTCTGCTTTGTGGGACATTGCATCAGGAAAATACCTCAAAAAATTTCTCATGGTATGTGTTCAATTGGATAACTTGAAATGCCCAACCCCTATTCCGATCCATATATATAAAACCATAATTCATATCCTAACGAGTGTCAAACATGTTTGATTGATCTCATTCGCATAAGTTGTCATTCTAATGACCAACATTTATACACAACTTTCTTCCTTCGGTGCTTATTGGTTTGTGGATTCTGTCGATTCTCGGTAGCCGCTTCAGCTTCATGACCTTATTCTATATTGGTAAAACTCCATTTTTACCACTTATAATCACCTCTCCTCACAAACCCATCACATAGTATGCTAAATAACTAAGTACCTTTTTACTTCTTTCAGCAATTGTTCTCCTTTTTACCGTCCCTATAATTTATGAAAAGTATGCCAATCAAGTAGACGACTTTGGCGAAAAACGATGAAAGAGATCAAAAAACAATATATGGTATTAGACGAGAAGGTGTTAAGCAAAGTCATGAGCAAGATCCCTATGGAAGTCTTGAACAAGAAGAAGGACTAGACGCCTAAATTCTACCCATTTTCATGTAAGCTTTTGAAAATACGAAAAAAACATTCTTTTGAATCATATCTATCAATGTTTTGCTTTTATAGTCATATATGGATCGTATATTCGATATAGTTTTTGATTAATGTTCAGGAAAGGCAAAGGCGAACAACGTGTCTGTAAAGTGTTTGACGCCCCAAAGAATTTTTCCGTTTCAAGTACTATGATGAACCATCATCACTAGCAAATAGCAACATTTCTCTGTCAGATTTGCAACTTAATTCTTTTTTTACAAATATGCATTTGATTATTCAGATATTTTCATAATATAATATTTTATAATATTTTTCCAATAAAACTAAAAAAAAATTATCCCCGCGTAACGCGCGGGTACCATCCTAGTATAAGATAAAAATGATTCATTTGTTGGAGTATGTCCAAAGATCAATCATAAATTGAATATATTTGGGGATTTATTCATGATCATGATATTTTATTATTTACAGTATTTGTTATTTTATTCAGTTTATTTTTTACGTATTATAAGTGAATGCAATAACATTCTTAGGATTATTGTTTTGAAATTATGTTATTAAATGACATCCCTAGTCGAGAATCATCAAAAATAAAGATATTAATGATGCACTGAAACTAGTATGTGTTGAATTAATATGAGATATCAATTCAACACATAGGTACATGTTTGAGAATATTGTACTAGATCGACCTCCATGAGATTGCTGCATTGGTTGTTATATGAGTGTTATAGGCAATTTTTATAATGATGATGGTGTATGTAATCCTCTGACTTGAGATCATCAGAGATCTTGATGTAAGGGAAATGTGTACTTTGACATTGTTGAACGTCGCTCGTTATTGGGTGCACTTACGTTTATTTTGTAATTTACTGTGTTTTTCGCATCGGATCAATGATGTCTGTGTATGCATAGCTTCAGATCCATAAAATGTCTACATAAGTGGCATCAGATTTATGATGTCTGTGTATGCATAGCTTTGGATCACAAGAGTTGTCTACCTAAATAACCGAGTCTAAGTGTATCGCCAAAGTGATACTTAGATAAGGTGAACTATGGATCTTAAGCCTAGAGAGATATATGCATATGTCTTTCCGAATTAATACTGAGAGTTATTAATTCGCAAAATTTAATGGGAGAATTAATTAATGAAAGTTTTTATTGAATGATTATTTTGTGGCACTTATATTCTGTACATTTTTGTTTTAGATTACCATGACAGCAAACACACATGCATTATCATTGCGTTCGGTCCTTGAGAAGGACAAACTCAATGGGACAAACTTCCTAGATTGGCATAGGAATTTGAGAATTGTTCTCAAGCAAGAAAAAAAGTTGTATGTCCTTATGGGCCCTCACCTGTTGAGCCTTTGGCTAATGAACCCCGAGCTAAAAAGGATGCTTATAAGAAGCACCAAGATGATGCCTTAGATGTAGTCTGTCTTATGCTAGCAACCATGAACTCTGAGCTTTAGAACCAACATGAGGAAATGAGAGCGTTCGATATCTTTCATGCGACTTAAGGGACTGGACCAAGAGCAAGCTAGAGAGGTATGAAACCTCTAAGGCTCTTTTCAAATGCGTGATGATAGAAGGAACTTCTGTTAGTTCTCACGTACTCAAGATAATTGGGTATATCGAGAACTTTAAGCAGATGAATTTTCCACTGGGCCAATAGTTGGTCATTGACTTGGTTCTACAATCGTTACCAGAAAGTTATACTCAATTCGTCATGAACTACAACATGATCGACTTTGAAAATACTTTGCTACAATTGCTTAGCAAGTTGACAACTGTTGAAGCAAACATTAAGAAGGTCAATCCTAACATTATTTTGATGTTTCAAAGGGACAAAAGGGGTAAGGGTAAGACCAAAGACAAGTTCTTAACATTGTCCCTTTGAACCATCAGGATAATGTTAGGCTTGACCATTTTGATGTTACCTTCAGCAGTTCTCAACATGTTAAGAAATTGTGGCAGGGTTTTCTAAAAGTCGATAGTGTTGTAGTTGATGACGAATCGAAAATAAATTTCTGGTAACGATTGTAGAACCAAGTCAATGGCTAACTATTGGCCCAATGGGAAACCCATCTTCTCAAGGTTTTCGATATATCCAATCATCTTGAGTACGTGAGAACCAACAAAAGTTTCCTATGTCATCACACATTTGTAAAGAGCCTTAGAGCTTTCATACCTCTCTTGTCTAGCTTGCTCTTGGTACAGCCCCTTAAGTCGCGCGATGATATCGAACACTCTCATTTCCTCATATTACTTCTGAAGCTAAGAGTTCATGGTTTCTAGCATAAGGCAAGCTACATCCACGGCATCCATCATCTTGATGCTTCTTATAAGCATCCTTTTCAGCTTGGGGTGCATTGGTCGAAGGCTCAACAGATGAGGGGCCCATAAGGATATACAACTTCTTTTCTTTCTTGAGAATAATTCTCAAATTCTTATGCCAATCTAGGGAGTTTATCCAATTGAGCTTGTCCTTCTCAAGGACCGATCGCAATGATCGTGCATGTATGTTTGCTATCATGGTAATCCAAAACAGAAATGTATAGAATATAAGTGCCACAAAATAATCATTCAATAAGGACTTTCATTAAATGATTCTCCCACTAAATTTTGTGAATTAATATCCCTCAATATTATTTGGAAAGACATATGCATATCTCTTTAGTGGGCCAAGATCCATATTTCACCTATCTAAGTATAAATTTGGCGATACACTTAGACTCGGTTATTTAGATAGACAACTATTGTCAATTATATCTCATGTAACTCTTGGATAGCTAGATGAACAACCGTTGTTCTAACTCATCACATGAATTAATAACCCAATTTTATGCCTCTAAGCCTCTATCCCATTGAGATATCTTAGTTAAGTTAACCCAATCAACAAGCAATTGGATATCACAGTTATCCTCGTGTCTTACTAAGATTGATGTAGTACTTTGCTTTAGTAAAACCCACACACATCAATCTAAGTCTTGACAAGTGCTCTTTGATTGGTAGGCATTTATCTTGACTTAAGTTCATTTGAGAAAGTTTCATGCAATTACACAGATTAAAACAAATAATGATGGGTCTTTATTCAGAAACGGATTATCGCCTCAACGCTGAGTTGTTCGGCGGTCCCGCAAAAAAATTGATTAATTTGATACTCGTAAAAATTCACTTCTTTTGCTTTCCAATTAAATATGCAAACCCTAGAATCGATCATATCGATCCGGTTTGGCGCAAACCCTAGAATTGAAACCATGCATATACAGATATGATAGAATCAAAACCAGATATATATAGACCTGAAGCCATGTATCCACGCACTTCACAAATCCAAAGCCATGCATACACGAACATCACTTACCCGAAGCCATGTATGCACGCATTTCACATATCAAAAGCCATGCATACACGGACATCACTTTCATGAAGCCATGTATGCACACACTTAACATATCCAAAGCCATGCATACACGAATATCATAGAACCGATGCTATGCATGCACACACATCACGGATCCGAAGCTATGCATACATGGACATCATAGAACCGATTTTGTGTATGTACACACTTCATGTATCCGAAGCTATGCATACAAGTATGTCATATTGAAGCGAATAACACATTAAATTAAATGAGCACATCATATGTAAAACTAATCAGGGCCTCCAAAACCAGGCTCTGATACCACTATTGGGAAATCGATGTGAGATCAGATTGCACAGCGGAAGAAGAAAATAAGAAAAGAATCTCGGTTTTTCAGGCCTGTTTGGAGATTGCCTTGATCAAGGTTTAAGGAAGTTACCTTGTTTTCACTTCGTCCAAAAACTTAATCTTGTGAATCACAAGCATCAACGGATTGTTTCTGCCTCCACTGATATCCACACGAACGAAACAAGAATCCAAGTGCTAGCTTAGGGTTTCGAAAATGACTTTATTTCTAGTCATTTGTGTTTTTTTTTTGTTTTCAACTGAATCTCGAGACCCTAAGGATGTATTTATAAGGAAGTTGAGATGTTTAATGTGGCGACTAACCCTAACCCTAATCTAATATTTTGATTAAGAGATTGGCCATGGGCCTATTCCGAAACCAGGTTAGATTAGTCGATGGGCCATAAGCCTAATCCGAATTGAATTCAAATCAATCGATGGGCCATGGGACTAACTCGAACTCCACACTTGCCAGGCCCTAATACAAATTCAAGCCAAAAATGCCAGTCATGGTCCCAGTTCAAATTTAAGCCCGACACAATTCTTAACCCAAAATTCTAAACTCCATTTGTTCTTGACTGCGACCCAATAGGTCCCTGTTACACTGACAATGATTAATATAAAAAATAATTAGCGGTGTCTAGCAAAACATCATTATTACCCAAAGAACAAGAATAGTTGTGACTCGACATAACCATTTCCGTGATTGACGTTACTGTGTAGTCTGATCCTTTTTTTCCTTGATGTCTTAATCAAACATGAGCCATGGAAAACGTCATACTCGTATAGTTAAATGATAGGTTTTTTGATTCTCAAGTAGATTGTAAATAAATTTGATATCACTTATTACTTTATTTGAGAACGACCATGCATTTCACAATCTCACTTGATCAGGAGCTCATAACATCACTCTTATTATATACGAGAGGACAAATCCTATCCCGATCACTCAACACTTATTGCGTACGTTAACTGTGTACTCAATCACTACCTCGTAAGTCCACCCAATTACGATCGATGTTCAACAGTGTCAAAGTACACATTTACCTTACGTCAAAATCTCTTATGATCTCAAGTTAAAGGACCACATATACCATCATCACTACGAGAATTGCTTATGACACTCATATAACAATTCAAGTAGTAATCTCATTGGAGGATCGATCCAGTACAATGTTCTCTAACATGTACCTATGTGTTGAATTGATATCTCATATTAATTTAACACATACTAATCTCAATGCATCATTGATATCCTCATTCTCCATGATACTCGACTAGGGATGTCATTTAAGAATATATATTCAAAAAAATAATCCTAAGGATGTTACTACATTCACTTATAATACACAGAAAATAAACTAAATGAAATAACAAATGCCGTAAATAATAAAATGTCATGATACATAACTAAAACCCCAAATACAATCAAATTATGATTGGTCTCTATGGCATACTCTAACATTTCTTTCATATTTCGTTCAATTCCCATAATTAGCAATCCGAAGACATGGCTTGATATTTGTGATAGTTTGTAGGTTGGTTTCAACATTTGGTGTCAAATTTCGGTTGAGGATTGAAACATTTGTTCTTGGATCAATTTTTTGACGTATATTAAAATATTTAGAGCTTAACATGCATAACCACGAACGAACAAGTAGGTTTAGAGCCATTTATGTGTTCTCTTTATGCTCATAAAAACATTTGTGTTTGGTAAGATGATGATCTACAAACTGAATGTTGAGAAGTACGATGGAAAAATGGATTTTTTCCTATGAAAAAATATGGTTGTAGTAAGAATAGAGATCTTGAAGTTTCATGATACGTTAAATGAATATTATGACATCCAAGAAAGAACCTAAAATACAAAAAGGCTACAAAAGAAGAGGATATTGATAATGACAATGTCCGCAAGAAATAATCTAAAATAGAGTTTGGAACAAAGTATAATAGAAGTCATAGAGTTTTTAGTATGATCTTCTTATATCTATCTAATTCAATCAAGAGAAAGGTTTGACATGAACTCCCATCAACATGGATTCGAAGAGCACTCGAGGAAAATTTTCTTCACAAATCATTGTCAAATAAGATGTATATGAAACAAAGAGTTATTGATTATAAGATAAATGCATAAAAACCATTGAAGAAAATGTATATTAATTCAAGAAGTTGGTTATGACCTTCGAATTTTGAAGATTGATGTTCCTAAAGAGGATCAAGTATTGATCTGTTGTGTGTTGAATCAAAATGACTAAATTATTTATTTAAAGAGTTGACATTGCAACAAAGAGTCAACAGACTACTACATATGGACTTGTCTCTCGAGGACCTAAAAAGAGTAAACATTAAATAAAAGAGAAGGAACAAGTTGAGGTCAAAGTCTATTGAAAAAATGGTTATGGTTGTTGGTATTGCGACAAATAGGGACATTTCAAAAGATATTATCGAACAAGAAAGAAAGTCTTATAAGGTGATTGAGATCCAATTCAAGGTGGAGTTGCAACAATGGTTAATAGTATTCAAGAATTATAATTTCTTACCATTTCAAATGAAGATCCTAAGGATCAATAGATCTTGGATTTTGAGCTATCCGTTCCATATGCTCATTAACAAGAATGGTTTTGAGACATTAACATCATTATTTCCTTTGTTCTTTCCTAAGAACACAAAAGAGGGAAAGGTCTAATGGGAAATAATCAAACATGTGACATTTTTGGGATCAAGAGTAAAACTAAAACTTCATAATCGATAAAAAAGGGTATCTTATCATGTTGGATTTATTACGGGTTGAAAACAAACTCTCATATCACTTGGTTCTATCGACTCAAAAGGGTATAACTACAAATTATTAGGGGTAGGCAATCCGGGTTACGATCCCGGTTCGTCCGGTTTGGTTTGGGTTCGGGTTTTTCGAGTTATAAAAAATGAATCCGAACTGGAACTTTATATTTTTAGTCCGGGATACTCGGGTTTCGTTTTGGGTTCGGTTTTTTCGAACTTTGGAACATTGAACCTAAAAAAACCAGAATTATATTTGGGTTATTTTGATTCTTTTGGTAATTCAGGTTCTTCGAGTTTTTGGAGTAGTTTAAGTACAAGTAATTCAAGGTTTCAAAACGGGTTCTATGGGAAAATAAAAGCAGATAAGATTCAAGAGATCGAGCAAAAAGTTGTTTCCATACCATACTATGTCAAACCTTATTAATGCTCTTTCTCGTAGTCATCCTTGGTTCCAAAGTTCTTCCACCGGAGCTGTGAAGGAATTGGGCGTACATGCATATGTGGTCAATGCTACAAAACATAGTTAAGAGCTTTTTTCAATTACATGATCATCAACATCACACAATAAACAACAAAAATTCATTTCACTTTACCCAATGTCACAATCCAAAGGTAAAATCTCATAGTATAATCAAACATCATAGCTTTTGGAACACCATTGTTTTAAATGCTTATGTAGTACTTGTTCAATGGCATTTTTCGCGTAGTTACTAGTTTGTAGGAGTTCAAAGATGTCGTTAATATTTTGTTTGATTGAACTTCATTGTCATCAATTTGATCAACAACCATCATCTACATATCTATCTAAGATATTAACCCAATTAATTCATCAGTTATGTATAATGAAGCAGAAAATCATTTCTCAGAGTAAGAATCTTACACATGTAAAATCGGTTGAAAAAATGATGGATGAACAACACAAGAGTGAAGAAGAAAGATGGAAATGTTGGGATGATGGACTAGATAGGTTGACGGACTAGCATGGACAACAGACATGCACGAACGACAGACTAGATAGGGCGATGGACAAGCGTGGACGACAGACAGGCACGGACGACGGATAGCCACATGAGGAGCACACACATTTTCGAACGATGGATAAGCACGAATAGGATAGGAACGATCGATGAAAAAGCACAAGATAGGGCAACGAAGATGCATGGGACGGGAAGACAGATGCACGAGACAAGGCGACGAACAAGTACGAGAGGAAGAAGATGATGAAAAACCAAGTGGTCAAGGGATGGATGATGAAGAACAGTAGGCGAACGATAGATCAAGACTTGGTAAGAAAACGAAGATAAACCGACAAACGACATAACGAAAGGAAGAAGATGACATACCAAGGGATCGACAATGAAGAACAGGAGGCGAAATGAGAGGAGAAGAAGCCTTAGAGTGACTAAGTCTGTAATCTAAGTAAAATTATGATTTTTTTAAGTTCATTTTTGTTTGGGTTATTTGGATTCTTTGGGTTCTGTCGAACCAAATATATTTTAGGATTTAAACCCATATGGATTTTTTAGGTAATCCATAAGATTTATGGTTTGGATTGTTGCGCTCGATCCGGTCTGGATCGGTCGAGATTATCCGAATTTCCTATCCCTACAAGTTATCATTCAAAGAAATCTCAGTGGAGGTATGTATGTGATCTATGGATCAAACATCACATAATCTAATCAAACAAAAAGAAAATCAGAAAGGTGAGGAAACCATACAACATATGAGGTTCTCAATCATGTACACTCTAATTTGTTAGGTTCTTAATATGTGACTCGTTTTCAAAGTGTCAATACTTTCTATCTCACATGTATGATTTTAGTAGGGATGTATGGATATTTGCTTAGTAGAAATATCAATGGGTTGGGTTAAACCCAACTCATGCAATATTTAATGGGTTATATATATGTATTAATGAGTTGGGTTAAAAGCCAAACTACTTAACTATATTTTAATAACTATATATTTTAATGGGTTGAATTTATTGGGTTAAATGGATTATATGTGTTCAATATGCTCTATAGGTTATTAATATATATATATATAAAAATACATTATATATATATTGATAACATCTAATTTATCCTAGTATTTTCATCTATTTCTATAGTTAGTTTTACTATTATTTTGGACTTAACCAATTTATTTAGCACACTTTAGTCTTCTTCTAGCGTTTTCTCGTGTTTTGCAGAAAATGAAGATATCGGGATACAAATAGGAGTCAATGTCGGGAAACATTGGCAAAACCACCCTCGGTTCAGCTATGCACGATCAACATCCAAAATTCCAAAAAACCACAAATGGAAGCACGATTGTAACATAAAATGAAAACACATGGCCGCCTACACAAAATTTGAAACATGACTGGAGAACAAAAAATGGAAACAACCGATGGAACAAGAAATATAAACAGCTGGCCGCTGGACACAAAATGGAAATCACAGCTGCTAGAAATGAAAACACAGTTCTTGGACAAAATGGAAATGCATTTACTGCACAAGAAAGGAAACCACGCCGCTGTACAAGAAGAATGGAAACACACGACTTGCACAAGAAAAAGAAACCTGGGAAAAGGAAACGAGAGAGAGAAGAGGAAACCAATCACGAAAAGCAAAATAGGAGAGTTCACATTCGGTGAGCTTAAAAAGGGAGCTGAAGGCCAAAGAAAAAGGGGGGCCGAGGCTGGAGGCCGAATGGAAGAGAATGAAAGGGAAGAGACGTTTTTATTTTAGTTTTATGTTTTGGGAGTAAACCTCCTTGCCATGGGTTAGGGGTGCTCTTGTAATGGATTCATTTGATCTTAATGCTTGATTTTAGATTTGTTCTCTCAATTGGTTTGATGGGTTGTTTTTAATGCTTTCATACTTGTTGATCTCCTGTTTGAATGAGTTTAGAAGCTTGTCTGGACTTGGAATTAACCCTTAATGAATTAGATTAATTAGAACCTTGACTAGTCAGTTAATCTATTTAGGAATCGTGATAATCAATGTTAAGTTCCCTATGGTTCTTCTTGCATCTAGATGTTCGTTTGTTGCCCGCACTGAAAAACTATTGTTATAATATTTGATCATTTTCAGATTGATTGGTTGCTTCTAATGCTTTTATTCTTGCTGATCACTTGAATAAATGATTTTAAAAGTCTGATTCTATTGGGAGGTAGATTAGATTTTGGAACCTAGACATGATTTGGGGTCTCAATCGATTTTGAACCTTGGTCGGTCGGTCGATTGAACTCAGGAATTAGGATATCGGTCTTAATGTGTTTAGTATGTTTATTGCATAACCGGAAGATTGGTAGTAAGCATACTAGATAGCGGGTTTAGGCATCGAGAGAGTCATTCCCTGGGAAAGAGCTTGATTCCGTGAATCCGTGATAATATATATAACCATCTAGATGTTGTATTTGAGTTCTCCACTGATCAAGATAATCCGATTTCATGATTTATAGAAACGTCCATTATATGTCCATTATATATCTCGACAGTCCCGAAAGCTGTAGTGTTTTATCTTATTGAATTTAAATCTCGTTATTCTTTTGCATCTTAGTTTTCTAGTTTGATAATCATTCATTCCTTGCATTGTTTTAATTTTCTATTCTCTTTATGTTTTGCTCAATCTTCTTCTCTTGAGTCTTGGTTCTGATGTTCGCTCTAGTTCCCTGAGTTCGACCCTGGTACTACACGATCCGTACACTTGCGGTAAGGTGATCTAGGAAATTAAAATTTTTGACACATCATATGTATTAAAACATTTTATATTTAAAATTAAGGTTCATCATGTATTCTATAACCCCAAACTTTTAAGTTATTCAAACCCTAATTTTATCCTGAATAAATGGTATATGTTGCACCCAAACTGGAATATGAAAGATATGAGTACTTGAATTTCGGATATCCGAAAATATTTGGTTACCCACGAATATTCGAACCCATTAGCAATACACAAATATGTTATATGATATTATATATATTTATATACTATTTAGGGTCATAATTTTATGAATGTTTTATTTTTCATACATAAATTTAGGGAAAAAATTTTATACTATGTATTTTTTTTCAATCTAAAAATATATGAACAAATTTTAGTTATGTCTTTAAATTTCAAAATAGAATTTTAAAGAAAAAATTTTGTTCTTTCTCTATCTTTAAGGACAACATTTTGGATAATCTTCAAATAAAGACAAAATTTTAGAGATGAAATTCGGTTAATCCCTAAATTTAGGACGAATTTTTTGTTTAACATTAAGTTTACAAACAAAATTTTATAGAAAAATTTTTGTTTCGTCTCTAAATTTAAAACAAAAAAGTTTTTGGGCAAGGTTTTGTTATGTCCATCAATTTAAGGAGAAAATTTGGAAACATATTTCAGTTCATCTTTAAATGTGTGGACGAAATGTATTTACCTCTAAATTTGGAAAAATAATTATCTCCCCGTAAATTTAGAATAAAATTTTGGTTAATTCACAATCTTGGTAACAAAATTTTAATAAAAAATTTTGATATCCAAAATGGATGGATTTTAGTCTTGTTTCTAAATTTAAAGAAAAAATTGTAATAATAAATTTTTAATTAGTTCATAAACTAAGTAACCAAATTTAAATAACTAAAGATGTCCCAAAATCTGAGATGAATTTCACTTAATGTGGGGTCACCTTGACACAGATGAATTAAGAACAATTCAAGAAGCTAAAAGTAACAAAAACTCAGACAATGGAAATAATCTAAAGATGATGAGATAAGGTCATTTTTGAAAAACAAAACTAGTGTTCATGATAGACTAAACAATAGAATATCGTGGATGTAAATGGATATCCAAGCATAAGTAAGGGATTTTACGATCGAGAAACTAAATGTTACTACTAGAATTTTTTTAATTCAGGAACAAAATTTACCGTACGAATTTTGATATGTCCTTAAATTCTAGACGAAAATTTCGACCTGTCTCTAAATTCCACACAGATTTTAATTCGTCTGTAAGTTGCAACAGACTTCTTTCAGTCCCTATTTCTAGAAGGGACGGATTCTATAATTTTTTATTTTTATTTTTTATTCGTTATTTATTATTTATTATTTATTTTTTGAAAAAAATCGGACATTCGAAAAAAATCTTCCTGAAATTAGAGACCGATTTTCATAGCCGTTTGAAATTTTTTTACGAAAAATATTTTTTACAAGAATTTTTTTCAAAAAATATTTTTTTTTTCAAAAAATAAAATTTTTTTGTACAAAAAATTTTCAGACGGACAAAAATATCCGTCTGGAATTTTTTTTAAAGAAATAATGAAAAAAATTTATAGAATATGTCTCTAATCTATTTGGAATTAAGGACATATTGTTTAATTTGTCAAGAACTAGGGACAAATTTCTTTAATCCGTCCCGAATTAGGGACCACTACAAGAAAAATTAAATTTCCAGACCGCAAAATCCGTCCCTAATTCGTCTGGAAAATGGTTTCCAGACGTTTTCCGGACGGATTTTGTCGGTCCGTAAATAAAAGTCGCTAATAAATTTTCGTCCGAAATTCGTCCGAAATTCCGGACGGATTTCGTAGTCCCTAAATCGTCCCTAATTTTTTTTGAAAAAAAAATTTAAACAATTCCGGACGGATAATTCCTTTCGGAAATAAATTCCGAAAATTAGAAAAATTTCCGGACGGATATATTTTCCGTCCGGAATTTTTTTCGTCCCTAAATTAAAAATTTCTAGTAGTGGACGAGATTAGAGACGATTTTTTAATCCATTTGGAATGATGAGATTAAGATTATAAATTCAGTCGGAAATTAATAAGAAGAATAGAGACTAGAAAGAAGAATATAAGGTAGAAAGATAAAGGGAAAAATAAAGAGGAATGAGAGGCGACGACGGAGCAGGAGGAGGGGACGACGGTAGCGACGGTGGAGGATGAGGCGACAACGGTGGCGGCGGAGGAGGAGGCAACGACGAAGACGAAGGAGGAGGAATGGACGATGATAGTGAAGGAGGAGGAGTTGACTGCGGTGGCGATGACAGTAGAGGAAGAGTTTTTAAATTTTATTTGAAAAAAAAATTGGACATACAAAAAAATTCGTCCGATTTTTTTTCAATTTTCGGAAAAGTTGCTAGAAGGAATTATATGTCTGGAATATTTTTTCCAAAAAAATACAGACGTTTTAAGGACGACTAAATTCGTCTAGAATTTAAGACGAATATTAATTAATGGCGTTCATTACCGGACCGATAAAAATCCGTCCGGAAAACGTCTGGAAACCGTTTTCCAGACAAATTAGGAACGAATTTTGCTGTCTGAAAATGCAATATTTCTTGTAGTGGTTCAAAATCTGTTTGTTACTCGAAAATAGAAGTAATCGACTACCAAGAGGTATTCTATCACGTTGTTAAAAATTTAATACATATACTATTGTTGTTAATAGTTTCGAACTAAAAAATGATGTTAAAATGATGATTCTACATGACAAGTTGGAGGAATATATTGTAATGCATCAACCAAAAATGTTGTCATCACAGGATGGAAGATAAGGTTTGATACATGTGTTATTTAAAAAATCTCAAAGAATGTGATTTTATCTACCTATTGTTTTATATTAAAGATATGATACTCGCTTCAAAAATCAAAGTAGAGATAAAAAAGCGAGAAAAATCTAATGAGTAATGAATAAGAGATAAAGGATCTCAAACAAGCTAAACGAATTATGGATATCAATATAAAAGGAAACATAGGATGTAAACTTCTCACATT
>CM071874.1:3859599-3886496 GCA_036759665.1 Gynandropsis gynandra | reverse complement strand
AGAGTGTTAGCTCCTTTTGGAATGACATGATTCAAGGTTGTCTCAACACCAATTGGGGGTCGAAGGTTGTTTAAGACGGAATTGAGTGTATTGATTTGGATTCAACACTTTACTCAAGTGTTATGAGGAGTCTAATGTACGATATGGTGCATAACCTAATATAGCATATGTAATAGGTTTATAAGCCATTTTATGTGTAAACGAAGAATAGAACATTGGTTCACTGTAAATTAAGTATTACAATATACATAATAATTGTTGGATGAGAAGCTGATACACAAGAGCACCAAGCGCCAAAGTTATATGATATTGTGACGTGGATTGTGCCGTAGACCTAAATCATAGGTCTTCAGGATTCATTTTCAGGATTCCTTTGCCAACAATCGAGACAAAATCGATGGTTTTAACCGAAGTCATGAAGAAAACGATTTAGATTAAGGGTCTCATTGGGGAACTTGGAATGAAACAAAATGGAGTAGAAATTCAATGTGATTTCGGGAGTGTAATATGTATCTCCAAGGACATTTTGTTTCATGAATGTATGAAACAAATTGACTCTGAAGAACCCGACTGACATTTCATTTGTGATATTATAGCCGAAGTAGCCATCACAATCAATAAGATTTCGACTCTGAAGAACCCGACTCACATCACAAAAGTAATTCCAATAGACAAGTTCAATGAGGCTTTGGATTTGTTGAAAACCTTCAGAACATCTGTAGGATTGTAAGAGAGGCATATTCTTGTATTATTAATTTCAATCTAACAAATGTAAAGATTTGATGAATTTTGTGGTTTCGATTAAGAAAATAAAAAAATAGTGAAAGGTTGTATGATTTGAGTTTCTTCGTAGGATTAATATCTCACATTCTTAGTCAAAGGGTTGAGTTTGTTATACTTAGAAAGAGAATGGACAATAATGTAATTGGTAAAATTATTTTGTTTTATGCTTAATATCTTAGTTTGAAACAAATCAACAAAAATTGTTTTGTTTTTTCTCTATAATTGTGGAATACAGGGCTCAAAAGTATTGTGAGCATCGAATTTGAATACTACAAAAAGATAATATGGATATCTGGATCTTGATATTTCCAAAATATAGGTCCAATCATATCGATCATGATCGAACTCGTATATCTTGGCATCTTGCTCTCGTTTTTCGTTCAATTTTATACAGTATCTAATTCGAAGATATGGTTTGATGTTTGAGATAGTGTGAAGGTTGGATTCTACAAACGGAATACCCTATTGTCTGTATGGAGGTTGATTTGATATTCGATAATTTGTTTTCTAAGTAGTATATTAATAATTTAACTTTATATTTTATATATTTGATTTTAATGTTATAATTTTTAATGATTTTTTTTATATTTTAGATATTTTATTTGGTTTAAGGATGATTAATATATAATATTAATATGTTATAAATTTTTTAATTAATAGTCTAACTCGCGAACCAACTCATTTTTTTAACAAGTTAAAGGTCTGCTAAACCAAACTTAGTTTTTTCAACTCGTTTTTTACGAGTTGAGCTAAACTGAAATTTTTCAACTCGTGTTTTGGCAAGCTAAACCGAACTAGCTCTTACATGTTTTGTGTTATGACTTGAGAAAGAAACAAATAGAAAAACAATTAGTAGTCTACATCGATTGTTCGAATTTCTAGGGAACAATGGTCTCGTAACTCCAAGGCCTATGTTGCATGCGTTGGTGTTGTTATGGCCGTGAACACCTTCGATCCTATATATCGTTGGAACACTTAGACGAGTCAATAAACTGCATTTTGTATGAAATTCATTATGTTCACCAAGTTTCATGACTCGCCTATGAACCGAGCATGATTCTTTCACCACTCAACATACTCCCTACATATACACGTTACAAGAATCATTGATTTGTACAACATTCAAATATTAACCGAACATAACTTCTGTACAGATTAAGTTAATTTGTCGGGAGAATTAAAGCCTCTTGCGTTCGTTTTACCAATAAAGTATTCATCGTTATTTCAAGTGCGTCAAAAGAGTTATTTTTTATTCTATCATTTAGGGAAGAAGAGACAATTATGGCCTTTTAATTGAGTTTCTAAGGGATTTGGTTGAATAAATGGTTTATGTACAACAAATGAACGTAAAAGTTTTAAAATTTAAATCAAATTAAGATTATAAGTAAAATTTGATTATGTGGACAAGCAAAATTAAAAATCAAAGAAAAAAAATATGACTGAACGAAATTGTTGACAGATAATAGAGGTATCATATCCATGGGACAAACAACACAACGACAAAAAGAAAACACAAAACAAAAACGTATTGTCGATATCTCCGACAACCATGATTCTGATTTGGTCCGAACTCCATGAAGACAATCAAGTTGGATCTCTTAGGTCAACCCATCAAATTCAAATCCATGCAATTTCCATTAACAGCTTCTTCAAAATATAATAATATTCCTTCTCTATTTTGGGCTTACATTTGGTACATTGGCCCAACTAAGGGCCTGAATTAGGCCCAATAATCATCGGGAGAGAAAAAAAAAACCGTTTCGCGATGCGACGGTGGCAAACGGCCATCAGTTTTGTCGTTTCGAGGAGGGTGGAAACACGCGCTAGAAAGTAGCGCGTGATGGGGTTTGATACGGCATCATCATCGCTTTTCCTTTCTCCTAAAGCAGTCTCACTACGGTAACACACTACCCTACGCCCTTCCCACCACCAGCATTAAAGTCTCTCTCTCTCAGCTTTGAAACACTTTACTCTCTCTTGCTCTCTCTCTCTCTCTCGGTGGCCTCTCTACCTCTGCCGGAGAAATTCTCTTTCTCTGTACCTAGAGGTTGCTCATACGACTTACACCCTCGACTCTGCTTCTGCTGTGCAGATCTCCAACGCATTTCGTGGATCTGTGTACCGCTTTGAACTTGCTCGCATTGTGTAATCTAGGGTTTTTCCGGGGAGGGTTTTTTTAGCTTGTTCCTCGTAGTCCATGTTCCCGAAGCCATGAGGAGGTTTTTGTTGGACGTCCGGCTATGGCGAGGGCTTCGCTTGAGGAATCCTAGCTATGGCATGGCCGTGGAGTCTCACTGTCCCAATTGCTAACGAATGGTGTTGGGGATTTCCTCCCGTGGGATAAGATGCGGAGCTTTGCGATGCTGTTGCTTCTCTTTCTCGTTCTTCATTTCCTCAGCTCATTTCCCCTTTGTTTTGGTATGGAGTTTCTTATCGTGGCTCTTCTATGCTTCTTGTGTGCTTGGTTGCTAAGAAAATCTCGAAGCAAAAGAAAAAATTGGATAATTTTAACCAAATATTAGTTTTCTACCATTTGACAGCTCAGGTTAGCTATGGCAGCTATATTTAGAATGTTAGATTCTTTTAGAAGCCACTTCTTTGTGGTGTTATTATGTAGAATTGAAGCAAAGGGGATCGAGTTGTGGAATATTATATGAATAAATTCCTAAGGTGGGAATTTGGAGTTGTGAAACGTAAGGATTACGGCAGCCTTAGCTGACAATGGAATTGGATTAGCAAGTAAAAGTCAAAGAGCTATGTTTGTGTTGTCTGAGAATCTTAATCAAATATCAAAGCCTTCTTAGTGATTCCATTGCACAAATGTGGAAAAATATACTTTACTGGAACTCTATTGTTCTTCTTGTGAGAATTGTTATCGTAATTCTCTTCACAAAAATGAAAAAATGTTGCTCAAATACCTTAATAGACACTTCCTCTTTGTAGAGACTCGGAAATACATGTTGCTTCACTGGTATGGACTATATATATATATATATATACTGCCTGCAAGTCACTTATGAGCTTGCTCTGATATTTGCAGCTAGGCTATTTCCAATGGGTTTTCTATTTTCTCGGTCGAGATCGCATCAAATGCATTTTTCTCATCATCTTCCTATGTCATCCATTGCACCCACTCCTTCACCAAGTCAGCAAGGTAATTAATCACATAGTCAAGATAGGTCATTCTGGTGAAATAATTAATCTCTTTAATGATGAATATTTTTCGTCCTCTTTTTATTTTCAGCGGTATCTCCTGGCTTGAGCAGGAGTCCCTCACCGAGACGCCATGGTCATCACCATCACCGCAGTTGGCATGTAAGGCCCAAAATGACTGCACCCTCACCATCAGGAAATGGTAATGACCACTTTCAGATTGATTATTTGTTTCATCTTGAATGTTGTGGAAAGGATAATCCTGTTTACATTATTTGCTTTATCCAAAAGTTAGTGTTTTTGCCTGGGACTTCGGATAATAAGGAATAATCACTCTTTACTGTTTGTTTTTCTGTGTTTTCACAATGCTCTTTTTGGCAGATTGTGTGCAGACATGTGTGGAGCCTCTCACTTCAACTCCCTATGGTTCACCATGTGGCTGTGTTTTCCCCATGAGAGTTCAGCTTCTATTAACCGTTGCTCCCTTTTCTATTTTCCCCGTAACAAATGAGTTAGAGATCGAGGTTGCGTCTGGAACATACTTGGAACAAAGCCAAGTGAAAATAATGGGCGCTAGTGCGGACAGTGAAAATCAGGGGAAAACAGTGGTGGATATCAACTTGGTTCCACTTGGAGAAAAGTTTGACAACACTACAGCAATTCTTATCTATGAGAGATTTCGGCACAAGAAAGTAATTCTGAATGCAACTGTTTTTGGTGATTATGAGGTTACATACATAAATTATCCAGGTAAAACCATGAACTGAGATCTTGGAACACTAGATTTTTGTTGTTTTTTTTCCTTTCTGGTTGAAACTTTTTAGTTGTTTTTCAGGGCTTCCTTCTTCTCCTTCATCTGGAGGACTCCAGGGAAATGCTCCAACTGCAAGTACTGGAGGTCTGCCAATAACTGCAACCTTTGTCAACAAAAACTCGGGAATAGGTTTTAGAGCAATTGCAATCATTTGTTTGTCTGGTTTCGTGCTCCTTTTGATTTTGGTTGGAGCTATATCTATAGTTGTGAAATGGAAGAAATGTGGAAAGTCATCAAATGCAGTTGGACCAGCATTTGCTTCATCAATGAATAAAAGATCTGGTGAGTTTTCTCTCTTCGGCTTTTCTAGTCATAGATGTTCCTTCAAGTTTTGATTGCGTTTAGTTTTGTGACTTGAAAATGAAATGCTCGGGTCTTGGTATTCTTTGAATTACTCTTTTAATAATAAACAAAGGATGAGACAAATTCTGAATCTTTACATGCATTGCAGGGCATGGATATATGTTCTCCAGCAGCAACAGAAGCTCAGGATCAGTTTCTTTCATGTCAACTATGGCCACATGTGCTTTATCTGTTAGAACCTTCACACTCTCTGAGCTTGAGACGGCAACTGATAAATTTAGTGCCAAGCGAATTTTGGGCGAGGGTGGATTTGGTCGAGTGTATCTTGGGACTGTGGAAGATGGAATGGAAGTTGCAGTTAAATTGCTAACCAGGAATAATCAGAATCGAGACCGGGAATTTATTGCAGAAGTTGAGATGCTAAGCCGATTACATCATCGGAATCTTGTGAAATTGATTGGTATATGCATCGAAGGGCGAACACGGTGCTTGGTATACGAGCTAGTTCACAATGGCAGTGTTGAATCCCACTTGCACGGTACTTGATTTGTTTACCACTGTCGTGTTCGTTAACTAAGATCCGTTTCTCGGAAATGTGTTACTGTTGCTTCTCATTGCTATTACAATCATCTAAATCCTTTTAAAACCCTTTCCTTCAACAGGTGTTGACAAGGAAAAGGGTCCTCTTGATTGGGATGCACGATTAAAGATTGCCCTCGGAGCAGCGAGAGGACTGGCCTATCTCCATGAAGATTCGAACCCTCGAGTAATCCACCGAGATTTCAAGGCCAGCAATGTTCTGTTAGAAGATGACTTTACTCCCAAAGTCTCGGATTTTGGATTGGCGAGAGAAGCAACAGAAGGAAGTCAACATATCTCTACTAGAGTCATGGGAACCTTTGGGTAAATATCCTTCTCCTTTATAATTTTGGTCCCCGATAACCCTTTGCACGCATATATTTGTAGAGTGTAGATGTCTGATATAACAATATGTAGGATATTTGTAGAGTGTAGATGTCTGATATAACAATGTGTAGGATGTTTGTAGAGTGTAGATGTCTGATATAACAATGTGTAGGATATTTGTAGAGTGTAGATGTCTGATATAACAATGTGTAGGATATTTGTAGAGTATAGATGTCTGATATAACAATATGAAGGACTAGGCGATGCAGTGTTCGGGTTATTCTTAACTTTGAGAAAATTTCAGGTATGTGGCTCCTGAATACGCAATGACAGGGCATCTTCTTGTCAAAAGTGATGTCTACAGTTACGGGGTGGTTCTACTCGAACTTCTCACGGGAAGAAAACCGGTAGACATGTCTCAATCTCCGGGGCAGGAAAACCTTGTAACGTGGGCAAGACCCTTACTGACAAACAGAGAAGGCTTAGAGCAGCTGGTGGATCCTGCCCTCGCGGGAACATATGATTTTGACGATATGGCCAAAGTGGCAGCCATTGCCTCAATGTGCGTCCATCAAGAGGTCTCGCACAGACCGTTCATGGGTGAAGTTGTTCAGGCCCTGAAACTGATATACAACGACGCTGGTGAGACGTGTGGGGACTATTGCAGCCAGAAAGAATCGTCATTGCCAGACTCGGACTTCAAGGGCGATTTAGCTCCTTCGGATAGCAGTTGGTGGAATGCGACGCCTCGTTTAACTTATGGGCAAGCATCATCATTCATAACAATGGAATATAGCTCAGGACCACTGGAGGATGTAGAGATGAGCATGCGGAGAGAAGGATTGTCAGTGCCAAACAGATCGGGACCGTTACGGCCGATTCGCAGCAGAAGGAACTTCTTCAGATTGAGAGGAAGCATGAGCGAACATGGCGGACCGACATCGAGACGCTTCTGGACAGGTAACGCAGACTGGTTCTGAGAGAAATGTACAGTTATAAAGAAGAAAGTTAAAAGAGGAAAGAGAGGGATCTTTTCTTCCTCTTCTCATTTCTCAACAGATCAATTGTTTGTTTTTGCTTGGATGAATGCAAAAGCCTCATGAACCTTTCTTCTGTATGTATTATTTTCAATCTTCTTTCCAAAAAAACGCTAGACCACAATTGGATTGTTAATCAATATCTAGATGATAAACGGTATATATATGACAAATAAGTTTTTTGTATATACGTAATAATATTATATTATTGATAATAATGTAAAAAAAAAGTATAGGTTTTTATTCAATTTTGATATACAAATTTTATTATAACATTTATAAACCATAAAAAATTATATTGAAAATTCTTACAAATTTTAAACGGTTTTTAAAAAATTATATGCTATTTAAAATGATAAAAAATCTCTAGAATTTAGAAAGAAAATCTAGAAAAAGTTAACAATGACAGTTTAAAAGGAAAAACTAAAATTTTGAATCAATATATAATTTATTATCGTATTTTAATAAATAAATATATGCGTTGGTTTGCAAAGCGCTTTCAATGCTTAAATGCCAACTTAATTAATTTCTATTTGTATACACAATAATCACAATATGTTTGACATTTTATTGTACTAAATAAAACCCATGTGAACTTATATTAAACCCTTAATGTAATAAAAAAGTGGTGTTTATTAAATCTACATTGTAAAAAACAGCATGGGAAGGAAAAAAAACAACGACATGTGAACGGTACAATCTTCGGCCACCGATTTGTAGATTGATTCCCGTCCGTAGAAAGAATAAGATCGTACGGCCACAAACGCATCGGAACCTCGACACTCGTGTCATCTCAGCCGTCCATTTGATCCCGCAGCTGACGGACGATTCTGCGCCAGGTCAATAAAGTTGAAGCCACGCGCTATCTACGTGCCTTCTTCACTTGCCCTACCTTTTTCGAACATAACCAAGCACGTGCACATACGCGCCTTTCTTATTGGTTCATATTGTGGGTCCCTTTCGCCGTGTCTTAGCCAGGGTTTGACGGCGAGATGATCGGGCGCGTGAGTTCGACGCCCTTCACCACCGCCTCTAAAGCAACAGCAAAATGTATATAACGTTTGTAACAGTCCAACCGTAGATGGACGATATCTAATTATGCCACATGGATGTATATAATTGGTTGGTTTCCTTGCAACCGTACAATAAGCTGTTGTTCGGTATTTTTAAACTAGGGTCAATCTTAAGACCTCGGCTCCTTTACGTCTGACTCTGTGTTAAGTTTGTCACTTAATTACATCGTTTTAAAGTTAGATTGTCAAATCTAATTCCTCAAATGCCCATCTGTCCTATCGAATTTACAACTTTACCACTACACATATTTGTAGTATATACTATATACAAATATTTAACATATTTTACAGTTATCCCGTCATCATAATGCCACTACACATATTAACCATTTATTTTATTTCCATATCTGTTTTGATTTAACAAATATAAAACAACAAATTGATTGAAAAAAGATTACAAAATAATTGATAATTTTCATTTCCAAAATGTATTATAATAAAATTATTTTATCCTTACTTTCTATCGAAATTTCATGTGTGAATATTATTTACTTTTTATTATATTTATGCAATTTTTATAATTACAGACATTTGGTAAATAATTAAATTTATATAATAGTTTCTAAATATTTTTTAGATTAAAAACATAATATTCATATGTTAGGAAAATTCAAGTTCATGTTAGGAAACATAATATTTTTAATATGAAAAAAAAAAGTGAAGAATAATGTGATTTGGTAGATGGTTGAAAAGGGAAAAGTAGGCAACTTTTGAGTGAGAAAAGCAAAAGAAGTAAGCGTTATATTTGCCGCTTTGTTAAATTTGGATTTCAATTTCGTTTTAGATCCCAAAAAAAAGAAAAGTGTGGGTAAGTAATTTATGAGATAAATAAGGGCATTTTTGGTATTTTGGTCTTAATTAACGCTTAGATTATATTTAGCTTCACACTGTAAAAAAAGTTATTAAGACCAAATCCCTGCATAGGTGGAAGAGGAAAGAGAGAGGAAAAAAAAATCCAAAAGAGAAGGAAAAAAAAAACAAACGACAGTCTCCGAAACAAGCGAAAAAAAGAGGAAAAAAAAAGGAAGGAGAGAGGCTTTTAATTCCTTCTTCGAGCAGATTTGAGAATTTTTTCTTGAAGGGTTTTAAGCTTCTCATACCTGTTGGATTCGATCGACAGTTGTTCTTTGTTGATTTTTTCGTCGTTTCTTCTTTCGGGAGCTGCAGAGTTCTTTCGCAGTTGAGGAAGTTGAACACATTTATGCACTGCCACCGTTTGGAGTGGATGATCGTCTGTTATTGCGAGTAGATCCGGTGGCAAGCAAATAGTTTCTGATCTGATAAATTTCCGGCGGAAATGGTACTTTTGGCCTTCTGGGTTTATCTCCCCGTTTCATTTGCTTTTCTTACTCATTTTGATTTCGGGGCTTATCTTAATTTTGAGAGATTTTCGCGAATGGTTGAATTTTGCTTGTTTTGCTTTGTCGCGTTGCTGTTGTTGACTGATCAGTGATCGCAATAGAATTTAAGGGTTTTCCATGTTGCTACTGGATTGATCTTCTCTTGATCTGTCCCTTGAAATGATGTGTTTTTAAATGTCCCATTTGGTATAATGCCCCAGCTGAATCTCCGGGGGTCCAATAAACATTACTTGATTCATAATTGACCAGAATTTGATGCATGACTGGTGTTATATAATATGATTGTGCCGGGCGTCTTCATGTTCAAGGTTTTGAATTTTCTAATTGATGATTGATTTTCATCATTTCATGCTCCCGGGGTGGTAAATGCATTGTTTTTGTTGTTGATTATGGTCAATCTTAGAGGGGTTTGGCTCCTGGATGTAAATGTATCAACATGGGAGTAAGGAGTATGTAGAATGTTTTTGTGATTACTACCATCTTTTCTGTGTGTTAATTTCTTGTTCTAGCTGACAAATGATTGATTGATTATCAGTTTATCACATAGTCTGAAGGTGAAGAGGCTCCCGCTGTATATGTATAATGGTGATTGTAAAGTAATTTCAATTGTTGGTTCTGCAGGCTTGCTCCACAGCTACAATCGGCGCTTTTGTCTGGGTGGAAGATCCGGAGGTGGCATGGATAGATGGTGAAGTAATCGAGGTTAAAGGAGAAGATATAAAGGTCCAGTGTACATCCGGGAAGACGGTATGCATAGCAGTTTTGAATCTTTAGATAATAGTTAGCTATATACTCCGTGTTTCTTTTTGTTATGCTATTTTTGCCTCTTTAGATTTCTTTAAAGTGCATTTTCTTGTTATCAATTGCAGCTCTTTTCTTATTCTGCAAGATTGAAATGCTGACTTTACTCGATGCCAATTTGACTTTTATATGGTTTATTATCATTTGCAGGTCGTTGTTAAAGCTTCAAAAGCGTACCCGAAAGATGTTGAAGCTCCACCTTCCGGAGTAGACGATATGACAAGGCTAGCATATTTGCATGAACCTGGTGTCCTTCAAAATCTAAAATCGAGATATGATATAAACGAGATATATGTGAGCTTTTTGCAGATTGTCTATATAATGAGTTCATTTAAATTTATGGCTCTTTTGGATGGAAATTCTTGAATTATGCTATTTATCTGCTATTACATGATTTTTCATCATAAGGAGTTGGCGCTAAAATTTGTATTTCTTTCCAGACTTACACAGGGAATATTTTGATCGCTGTAAACCCATTTAGAAAACTACCCCATCTGTACAATAGCCACATGATGGCACAGTATAAAGGTGCGGCTTTTGGAGAACTGAGTCCCCACCCTTTTGCAGTAGCAGATGCAGCTTACAGGTGCCTTATGTTATATTTTTGAAGTTGTTTCTGTTTCTTTCTATTGCTTGTCATTTATTGGTTGACAATATGTTTCCTGGTTTCCACTGGGTGTAGACAAATGATACATGAGGGAATAAGCCAATCAATACTGGTCAGTGGAGAAAGTGGCGCAGGTAAGACCGAAAGTACTAAATTGCTCATGAGATACCTTGCGTACATGGGAGGGAGAGCTGTTTCTGAAGGAAGGACAGTTGAGCAGCAAGTTTTGGAGGTTAGCCTTGGCATTTAGTTTAGCTTTATTGTAGTTTGTCAAGAGATTAAGTTGGTAGTAGGTTTTAATCTGAGATATGCTTGCTTTATGTTCCTTTTTATGCAGTCCAATCCTGTTCTAGAAGCTTTTGGAAATGCAAAGACTGTCAGAAACAATAATTCAAGGTGAGGATATGTGTGTGTGCATGCCCGCGTGTACACATTATTATATCTTTCCTGTTGAATCTCCATGAACCCATGTGTGTACACTCTATTACATCTTTCCCGTTTAACTACATGGACCAATTGATGTTGTCATGTTGCAGTCGATTTGGTAAATTTGTGGAGATTCAGTTTGACCCGAGGGGAAGAATATCAGGAGCTGCTATTAGAACTTATTTGTTGGAGAGGTCACGGGTTTGTCAGGTGTCAGACCCTGAGAGAAATTATCACTGTTTTTACATGCTTTGTTCTGCACCACAAGAGGTAAATATGCAGTTTCCTTCTTTTATCATGGGCTAGTTTGGATTTTCTAATCATTCTTCTTGCGGGAGATATTGAGAATCTGACTGAGATTAGAAATAAACAGCTATACATCAGGCCCTCATATTTTGATATTCGAGAATTATCTATATCTTTTGATAACAATCTTTATCCTTGATTATCTTTTATTAAAATAGCTCAAACTTATGTTAAAATTTGTGTTATTTTTGTTAGGTGATGTCATTGAAGTTTCTTTTGAGATATCTTCATTTTCTTCTTATTCTTTGACCAGGAAGTTAAAAAGCTGAAATTGGCAGATCCAAAAACATTTCATTATCTGAATCAGTCTAATTGCATTGAACTGGATGGGATAGATGATTCTAAGGAATATCTTGCAACGCGAAAGGCAATGGATATCGTTGGGATAAGTTCCGAGGAGCAGGTAGCGTATGAGCCTGCATATGGCCATCTTTTAGTACAATTGTGACATCAGAAAATAAAAATTCCTTCTCATATTTGCTTCTTTTCAGGATGCCATTTTCCGTGTTGTTGCTGCTATTCTGCATCTTGGGAATATCGAATTCACAAAAGGAAAAGAAACAGACTCTTCGGTCCCAAAAGATGAGAAGTCCATATTCCATTTGAAGACTGCGGCTGAGCTTTTCATGTGAGTATATGACTATAAATGAAAAACACCGTCCTGTGTTTTCCAGGAATCTGGTTTCATTAACTATGATATATTCTTCAGGTGCGATGAGAAGGCACTGGAAGATTCTCTTTGCAAACGTGTGATTGTGACACGTGATGAAACCATTACCAAATGTCTGGATCCAGATTCTGCAGTACTCAGCAGAGATGCATTGTCAAAAATTGTTTACTCAAGATTGTTTGATTGGTATGTGTACTCAAATCCGAGGACTTAGTATCTTGCTACCTGCGGCTGACAATTTTCTGATCTCTATCAGTATTATCCACTAACTTGTTTTGTTACTTTTGCAGGATTGTGGACAAAATCAATAGTTCAATTGGGCAAGATCCTGATTCAAAGTATTTGATTGGTGTGCTGGATATCTATGGATTTGAAAGTTTCAAGACAAACAGGTGCTTAAGCGGTATGCCTTTTGTTTAATAAGGGAAGGGAACCTGTTTAGGACTCTAGATTTTAGGCTCATATGCAACACAATTACACAGGTAAACTTAGGTCATGGGGTTTCACTCGAATGTTCTTTTGGTTTGTTTGCTGGCTTTCTATCAATCCCTGATATCGTGAAAAGATGATTGGAGCAGTAAATGTAACTAACTCTAACCTGGTGGTAGTTTCTTGATATTGCATGGTTTAACTAGTAAAAAGAATATACGAAAGTTGCTTAACTGGGGGCATTTTGGGTTCTGATGACAGGATATTTAGGAATTCGAGTTTCTATTTATTTTGCATTGCAGTGAAGTAAAAGATTTAAAAATTCCATTCGCTTGTTATTTCCTTGTACAAATGCTTAGTATTGATTTTTTGCCGGCAGTTTTGAGCAATTTTGCATCAACTTGACGAATGAGAAACTTCAGCAACATTTTAATCAGGTTTGTCTGAGGCTTGTTTGTTCTTCAGTTAGTTGGTTTTTTTCTTCAGCCTAATCATCCCCTAATTTGTGATCCTTGAATTTCTTGCTTGGCAGCATGTCTTCAAAATGGAACAAGAAGAGTATAAAAAGGAAGAAATTGACTGGAGCTACATCGAGTTCGTAGATAATCAAGATGTTTTAGACCTTATTGAGAAGGTGCACAGTATTACTACGTTTAGTCTCCTATATATATAACCAACGTAGTCTTTATCATCAAATTCTTCTCATCTTACAGAAACCTGGTGGTATCATTGCTCTCCTAGATGAAGCTTGGTAAGCATATGGACGCGAATTGCTATTATACCAGTGAGATTTCTCTTTTCTCACACTGCATCTAAGCTTTAATCTCTATCTTGCAGCATGTTCCCTCGATCAACACATGAAACATTTGCTCAAAAGTTGTACCAAACATTCAAAAATCATAAGCGATTTAGCAAGCCGAAGTTAGCTCGTAGTGACTTTACAATTTGCCATTATGCTGGTGATGTGAGTAAAACTACATTTCAGCATTCTGAATACATTATAATATGATTCTGGTGGGAAACAAAGTTAAGGTTGCTCTGAAACCTTAAAAGAATCGAGTCGTCTTTTCAGGTTACTTATCAGACCGAACTGTTCCTGGACAAGAACAAGGATTATGTTGTTGCTGAGCATCAGGCACTGCTCAGTGCTTCTAGGTGCACCTTTGTCGCAGGTCTCTTTCCTCTTCTGGCGGTGGATGCTAACAAACAGTCAAAGTTCTCTTCTATAGGTTCACGATTTAAGGTGCTGTATGACTTTAGCTTTGTGCAAATAGTCGTTTTGCTTAGAGCTTGCTTTTGCTGGAGTGACTTTCTTGCTTTCTCACTCACTTTCTTGCTTTATGCAGCAACAATTGGTGTCATTGCTTGAAACTCTCAATGCTACTGAGCCTCACTATATTCGTTGTGTGAAGCCAAATAATCTTCTCAAGCCTTCAATCTTTGAGAACCAAAATGTTCTGCAACAGTTACGTTGTGGGGTAAGATTCAAATGTTTTCTTGGTTTTTATAACAACCAATTCTTATTCTTGACCTGCCAATTTCACAATTTGTATACAAATTCCTGTCAGGGTGTGATGGAGGCAATTAGGATTAGTTGTGCTGGATATCCCACCAGGAAACATTTTGATGAATTCCTTGACAGATTTGGTATTCTTGCTTCTGAAGTTTTGGATAAAAGGTACACCTCTCTTTGATTTAGAGGTTGATGGCTTACCTAGAGCTGTTTCTCACTTTTGGTTTTTTCCTTGCTAGTTCTGATGAGATAGCTGGCTGCAAGAAGCTTCTGGAGAAGGTTGGACTCCAAGGTTACCAGGTAAATAGATTGATACCTTAATGTTTGCATAATTTGGTTTGCAATTGAGCTTCTCATCCTTTTTCTGAATGCTTGTTTTGATTGGTATTGCTGGGCTATAAAGCTTCGTGATTATTATTTTGCAGATTGGTAAGACGAAAGTTTTCCTCAGGGCAGGACAGATGGCTGACTTAGATGCTCGTAGGACTGAAGTCCTAGGAAGATCAGCCAGCATCATCCAGAGGAAAGTCCGTTCTTATTTGTCCCGCAAAAGCTTCATCATGCTTCGCAAGGCTGTGTCAAATATACAGGCTGTATGCAGAGGTACATAAGGATTAGAAATTTTGTTCTGACTTAATATCCTGGAAATTCAAATATGTGAGTTTGATCATTCACTGTCTGCTTGTTTGTTTTGTACAGGTCAACTTGCTCGACGTATCTTTGATGGCCTGCGCAGAGAAGCAGCTGCTTTGAGGATCCAGAAAAATTTGCGGATGCATCTTGCTCGGAAGTCTTTCAAAGAATTATGTTTTGCTGCTGTTTCTGTTCAATCAGGTATGCGCGGCATGGTTTCCCGTGACGAATTACGCTTCAGAAAGCAGACCAAGGCAGCAATTATGATTCAGGTGATTTACCCTGTTCTTATGGAAAATGATTAAAGTCAACGTGCTGTTTTTTTCCTTATTCCTTGAATATTTTCCAAGTAGTACAAGCTTTTACGATTTGAGTTTCTTCTGCAATCTGTGACTTAGAGCATGTTATCTTTGCATATACCAGACCCATTGCCGTAGATTCTTGGCTCAGTTGCGTTACAAGAGGCTGAAGAAGGCAACAATCACGACACAATGTGCATGGAGAGCAAGGTTAGCTCGTAGTGAACTGCGGAAACTTAAGATGGTGAGATATTCATCTTCTGTTTATTGTTGTTTTATGATTATTGTATCAGAATTGCAACACCTTAGAACTTTGGTTTAAAATTGAGAAATGGGTGATGAAGATAGTTCTTTTCATGCAAGTGCTCACATGGAGCTAGACCCTCATCTTGAACTTGAAAATTTAGATAGAAGGTGCTGCAACTACAATGTCTTTTTAATACGTGCAGGCTGCAAGGGAGACGGGAGCTCTTCAAGCTGCCAAGAATAAGCTTGAGAAGCAAGTGGAAGAACTCACATGGAGATTACAGCTAGAGAAACGCATGAGGGTCAGATGAAGCACAATACAACCTTTTCATTCCCCTTTCCTGAAAGATTTCTTTCCACAATCTTTGGTTCAACTTTGACACATCTTTCGTCTGTGCATTCGGCTTTTAATTTTGTAGTCTGACGTTGAAGAAGCTAAAACACAAGAAAATGCAAAACTGCAATTAGCATTGGAAGAAATGCAAACACAGCTCAATGAAACTAAAGCATCTCTCCTAAAGGAACTGGAAGCTGTGAAAAAGGCAGCAGAAGTCACCCCGGTGGTCCAGGAGGTTACAGTAGTTGACAAAGAACTAGTGGAAAAACTTACGAGTGAAAATGAAAAACTCAAGGTATAATTGCTCTATTCACTCTCTCTGTCTCTCTAACGGAAGAACTGTGGAATTTCGTAATCATAGCTGGATGTATTTGTTAGTTGATATCTTACTAATTCTCTTCAATATATGCAGTTTATGGTAAGTTCATTGGAACAGAAGATTGATGAAACAGAGAAAAAGTTCGAGGAGACAAGCAGAATCAGTGAGGAGAGGCTAAAGCAGGCTCAAGAAGCCGAAACTAAAATTGTGAACCTGAAGACCGCCATGCACCAGTATTCACTACAGAACTCTGAGCTATTTAATTTAACGAAGATTTAAGATTCTCAATACTGGCATTTGATATGAATGAAACATACTCATGTTGTTTTTTCATCTACAGTCTCGAAGAAAAAATTTTGGATGTGGAATCTGAAAACCAGATTTTGAGGCAGCAGTCCCTCTTGAATCTACCAGTTAAACCAACATCTGGACATCTTCCTCCTACTCCAGTCAAGGTAGACCAGTGCAAAAACTTTAGGACAGCTTCTCATTTGCTTATTTTTTGTCCTAATTACCATATTGCAACTTTCTCATTGTTACTTGCAGAGCTTGGAAAATGGTCACCGTCCTAGCGAAGACAGCCGACTTGATGTAATAATTCATTAACATTTACTTTTTTTTTTTAGCTGTAGGGTTCTAGAGATCATATTATTCTGTCTTATTTGATTGTATATATTTAAAACTCTTCTCTGCAGGGCACTAACCCTGCAACACCAGCAAAGATGCAAGGAACAGAATCTGATGCTAAGCCTAGAAGATCCCTTATTGATCGTCAACATGTATGATGTTTAGAGATATGTTTCTACAATTCTGATATGTTGGGAAAGCCTTCACGGATTGAATAGAGATATGTTTCTTGCTGCAGGAGGATGTTGATGCTCTTATCAGCTGTGTGATAAAAGATATTGGATTCAGCCATGGGAAACCTGTAGCAGCGTTTACGATATACAAATGTTTGCTTCACTGGAAATCCTTTGAAGCAGAGAGGACTAATGTGTTTGATCGTCTTGTTCAAATGATTGGTTCTGCTATTGAGGTACTAGATTGTTATTTTAGTATTTGTGTTTGACAGTAAAATTTCTTGTGAATTTTCTGATGAAGAATTATCCGTTTTGCCTGTCTTATAAATTAATTTGTTGTTTATTTTAGTAATTACTTCTTCACTGAATTCAGAATGAAGATGATAATGCTCATTTGGCATATTGGTTAGCCAATACTTCAACCTTACTCTTCATGCTTCAACAAAGTCTGAAAGCTGGTGGAACTGGGACAACAACACATCGAAAGCCACCTATCTCAACATCGTTATTTGGAAGAATGGCTATGGTATATAACCTTTTGTTTTGCCTTTATATCAATATTTTTGTTCCTAAGGAAACAATCTTATTCTAAATCATTATCTTTTCTCTAATTTATCAGGGTTTCCGTTCATCCCCTTCTTCAGCTGATATTGCAGCAGCAGCGGCTGCTGCAGCGGCTGCAGTTATTCGTCCAGTTGATGCGAAGTATCCAGCTTTGCTTTTCAAGCAGCAGCTCGCAGCATATGTAGAAAAAATTTATGGAATTATTCGGGATAACCTAAAAAGGGAGTTGCAAACTTTGATTTCCCTATGCATCCAGGTGCATTTTGAATAGAGATATGCTTCGAACATACGCATATGCCTTATCTTACCTTTTGACTGTGCTGTCATATGTTAAAAAATGAATCTCTTTAGGCACCACGGACGTCAAAGGGAAGTGTGCTACGTTCTGGGAGGTCATTCGGCAAGGATTCTCCTTTAAACCACTGGCAGGGCATTATCGAAGGCCTAAATGCACTTCTGAGCACTCTAAAAGAAAACTTTGTACGGGAATGCCAGAAACTCACATCTCTACTTGTATCTCCTTAAAATGTCAAGAAATTCTTATGGTTCTTCCTGGTTTCAGGTTCCTCCAGTGCTTATCCAGAAGATATTTACTCAGACTTTTTCATACATCAATGTCCAACTATTTAACAGGTAAAAACGATGATTTATTATTTTTGTTATTAACTAGGCATTTTCGGCTAAGGCATGTTTTAATGGAATTCATTCTGTTTTGAAGTCTTCTCCTACGACGAGAATGTTGTACATTTAGCAATGGTGAATACGTAAAATCTGGGTTAGCAGAGTTGGAGCTATGGTGCGCCCAAGCACAAGAAGAGGTTTGCCCTTGTGAACTTTCCTTCTAGGATTCTTGATCTCGATTTATTAAACTTGTTGTTCATAATGGCTGGCATGGATGAATTACAGTATGCAGGAACATCGTGGGACGAACTAAAACATATCAGACAGGCTGTTGGATTCTTGGTAAGTAAAGCTGACTGTAATCATCTAATTCTAAAAAAACTTCTCTTTTGCTTCTCAGTTTCTCGCATTTGTTAAAAAGTTGCATTTGCTCATAATTTCCCTCGGATTGGGTTTTCCAACAGGTCATTCATCAGAAATACCGAATCTCATACGATGAGATAGCGAATGATTTGTGTCCGGTACGCTACCTCTCAGTTCTCATGCCAATCATATATGCATATGCATCACTAAAATGCTGATCTCATAGCCATAAATGTCTGGCTATAGCCATAAATTCATGGTTATGTTGCTGACGCCATTTTCATTCTTATCAGATCCTTAGTGTCCAGCAACTTTACAGAATATGCACACTGTACTGGGATGATAGCTATAACACAAGAAGTGTATCTCAAAATGTAAGTCCCCCAAGGAAATAGTTTTTTGGTTCCATCCTCAAAGATGATTTTCTAATAACACTCTGGAATGCTCATCAATTCTTATCCATCAACAGGTCATTTCAAGCATGAGGGTACTTATGACAGAGGATTCAAACAATGCCGATAGCAGTGCCTTCTTGTTAGATGATGATTCCGGGTACGATAACCTCTCCAATTCCTTAAATCTGGTTTTTGGGTGTGACATAGTCATGAGCCAATTTGAAAGACTACCAATCTCTCAAAAAGTATACAAACTTGTTGATTTGCTGATGAATAGCAAGAACGTTAAAAGCATCAGGAAAGTACACTGCTTGCCTTATTGCTATCTAGTTATGCCCTTTTATACACAAGATTTGGAGTTTAGGTAATGGAAAAGGTACCCTTAAGTTAAGAGAGAGAGAGAGAGAGAGAGAGAGAGAGAGAGAGAGAGTCGAAAAGTAACAAGCAGTGGCTTTTTTCAAATATGCAGCATTCCTTTCTCGGTGGATGACTTATCAAGTGCAATGCAAGAGAAGGACTTTGCTGAAGTGAAAGCCGCAGAAGAACTCATAGAGAATCCAGCTTTCAGTTTCTTGCAATAGTGGTGAGATGAAAGCATGTTTCCACCTTCAGTTTTATTTCAAAAAGGTGGAGTGCTCTGCAAGAAAACACCACCATAGATCAAAGGAGACCGCCAAAAAAAGGGAAAAAAAATCTTTGCTCATCCAATTCGTTCATTGTTTCCATTGTGAAGTTTATAGTTGCTGCTGGGAGTATATAAGGGCAGGGATCTCTATACATATTCCTTTCATTGTTGTTGGTGTGCAGCTTCTTTTCCATTTTCATTTTTTCCCTTTCAAATTTAATTATAATCTTTCTTATTTTTTGGCTTTAATTTCATTATTATTATTACTTTGGCAATTTTTATGGCAAAAAAGTTGTGTTGGGACATACATATGGGTTTTGTTTTGGGTTTTATATACAGAATAGAAAAACAAGGTTTTGTTGGAAAATAATCAATCATCTACATGAAGCATTGTATTTCATTTCATATGAATCTTTGTACTAATTTAAATTTCTTCTCTTCTATGTGATAATCAATCTAAAAGTATATGAAATCTGGATCATTATATTGAAAAGAAAAAAAATACATGGTTACCAATAATAGAGGTAGCGGTGGCAAATGGGTTTAATCAATTTATTTTGTTATGGGTTTTATCATTTTTAGGTCAATTTAGTTCAATCCATTTTTAAAATGAATTGAATTTATTTTATAAGCCGTGACTCAAATATTTTTAATTTTCGGATTCGATCAACAAATTTAAAAGTGTATTATTATTATTAAATTCTAGTGCTTATAGAATTAGGGTTGGACAAATAACGAATATTTACGAATATCCGACTATTTGTATTTGTATTCGACGAATATCAAATTTATTTTGTATTTGTAAATTCGGATATTTATAAATACGGATATTTGTCGGATATACGGATATTCATATCTGAACCTAAATTTTTTTAACATAATATATATATATATTTAATTAAAAATCAATAATTATCAAATATAATCTAAAACTAAAATTTAAATTGCACAAATATGCAAAGATATATAATATAAATAAAACAAAACATCAAATCTTCACATTCATCTTCACATCAGTCATTTAAATTTAGTTGCATGGATGACTCTACGAATATCATCAATTCACTTAAAACAATGAAACAAATTGTTACATTAAAATAAAATTCGAAAAAAGTTATAAATTTAGTGAATTCTGTTTTTTTTTTCATATATTGAAATGTCTCTATAATATTATCCAACTCATTTGGATTAAAACCAATCTTGAGTTTTTTCGTATTCTAAGTGCTTTATATTCCGAATTTAGAGTACCGAGAAGATAAAGATTAGAATACTTTGTATTCCACACTTAAGATACCGAGACGTGGCTCTTCATATTCTCCAATACTTCCCCACAAGTTCATAAGTGGTGACACATGTGAGATTGAGTAATCTTCAAACTTTGTCTTCAATGGATGTCAAATCTTCAAACTTCGGAAACTCCTCCATACGTCAAAATCTTCACAACAGTTATATACCCAACCGTGAAGGTCATCAACAATATACCATGTCGCGGGTCTTCAAATCTTTGAAACGTTTAAATACCCAAACGTAAGGGTCATCGACTATATACCAACTGTGGGTCATCAAACCATTAAAACGGTTAAATATCCAACCGTAGGGCTCGTTGACTATATATCCAATCGTAGGTCATTCCAAATTTTGTTGTGCTTTTTCTAGCATAAGACCAAAGCATAACACAACGCGGACATCCACTTTGACAATAATATGTTCTTCATTTTTTCTTCGAGTAGAATGAGATAAAAAGACAATAAATATAAAACACAATAAAAAACCAAATTGAAAGACATCATCACCACCACCGTTATCGAAGGTCACCATCATCGTCTTCATCATCATCACCATCTTCATCACTGGTGACCATCATAATTCACAAAAGTCCAAGAACCTCAAACCTTGAAAGTTTTGGTTCTTCTCATTACATCAGAAACACATATATATATATATATAGTTTGGTATAACTTTTCGTATTCTAAGCGCTTCATATTCCGAATTTAGAATACCGAAAAGATAAAATAAGAATATTTTGTATTCTGCATTTAGAATACCAAGAAATGGCTCTTCATATTCTCCAATATACACCAAACAATCTATTCAATGTACAACCCAAAACCATTGATAAGCAACAAGGATGAAACATTACAAACACTTGTGAAGCCTCGAAAATCTAACATACATCAAATTATTCTATTTTTTAATCAAATATTAGTCTTCTCATGAATCTCGATCCTAAATCCAACCTCATAATTTGCTTTTCGAGTTCGAGTATTATATTGCTTTTCGACTTGGTTGACGACATTGACCAAATAATTGATCGCAATATTTAGAAAGATTAACATCGACAAAGCCCGTCGTTGTTTTATTCATGTGTGTTATAATTGTTGTGGTTTTTTTGTTATTTTGTTCATATATATATTGTAACTGATAGAATTTATTATTTATAGCATTATAGAAATCTCCTAATTTATATCTCTGTTGTTGAATCCTTGGTTGATATTCGAAAAACGTTTAACATTTGTTCATCTTACAATATCTTAAATATGAAAAAGCTCGGCACTTTGTTTATATGTCATGGTTTGGATATTCACCGATATTTTGAGTATGTTTGTTTTGGTACTCGACAAGTACCCAAATATCATGGGTGCGGTACATAATACCATACAAGTTTGGTTTGGGTTCTGAGTATCCTAAAATTTTTAGATACTTAATTTATGTTCCACCCTATATTATACCATTATGATCAGAAAAACACCCTAGAACAAAAAAAATATAGAAGAGATAAAAATAAGAAAGCACAAAAAAAACGAACGAAGCCAATACCATTAAGAAAACCAAAAAAATGAACACTAGGAAAAACACGACGCAAAAACAAATCGCAAATATAAAATATCCAACTATTAAACACACATTTTAAACATAAAATTCAAAATACAAACAAATTAAAAATATTCAAATCAGAAACAGAACATCTGGCACTAGCACAAGCTCAAAAAAAAACTCAAAATATACAAAAACCTTTCTAGCAGAGAAAAAAAAGGAAAAACACCGCCCTCAATAATAATAATAATATATTTGGATTAATCTTATAATTATGGATTAATATATGTGAATAATTGTGATATAATTGTTGTCACTAGGTTTAGACCAAATTAAATGTGATCGAATTTGAGTATAATCAATTGAACTTCGATATTGATTGAATGAGGAGGATTATATGCATAGAGACCTTTGGTAGTATCGTTTATATCTCATGATGGATAAAATTAAACGATACAGTGAGAACCAGAAATTAATCGATTATCTGTCGAGTTATGGTCCCTGATTCACGTGCATATATGAGATTCATTTGGATTTTGGATAGTGATTTTCATAAGATCACAGACGTTTAAAAAAATTATTTAGAGAGAATCTCAATTTTCTTCACATATCCCATCAGTGTGAAGATTTTGGTTATTGCATGTAGAATGAGAAGATCTATTTCGCTGCATATCATATACCATGAATTCAGATATTTATCTCGATCTTCTGTTAATTTTTTTCAAATCTTAATATAATTCATTATAGAGTTTGAGTTTGATTATTGATATAAAATCGATCTATTGTGTTTATATCAAATTTGAGTTTGATTATTGTTAATTAAAAAAATTTTGGAATGAAATTAAGGTTGAGAATAAATATCTCTCGGATTTATGTGATCATTTTTTTTTTAAATAAAAAAGAAGAAAAACTATTATGTTGCTGTCGAAGAAAGATGAGATACGTTTTGAACCGTTCAAAATTAAAAGTTAAAAGAATTTTTATTTTTTAAAACGATTGGGCTTTAAATTGTCCAGCCAATTTATGATAAAATAAAGGTCCAATAATAATAAAAAATGATTTCAGACGAGGTCTATTTTGTTTAAAGTTTTTTTTTGGTCTAGCCTAGTTGATTTTTTTTTAAAAGGCCCATCCATTATAAAAAAGAAAAGAGATTTAGGGTCCGACACTGGTGGAACGCAGCATTTACGTTTGTGTTTGGTGGCATTTGTATTTGTGTTTGGCGGCGTTTTGTTTTATTTTGTCTGAATGGTGGAAACGTTGTGTTTGTAGAGGACTACGACTAAAAGCGATGTAAAAAACTGTTGCGCTTGCGTTTTGAACAAAATTACCAAAATAAACAATTGTTAATAAAATTTTCTATTCATATACTTTTTAATTATGATTTTCAAATATTTGAATATGCAATATATATATATATACATGTATATCTACATTTATGATTAATATAAATTATAATAGAAATTTAAATGTGTTTGGCTTGTTTTATTTTGTCTGAATGGTGGAAACGTTGTGTTTGTAGAGGACTACGACTAAAAGCGATGTAAAAAACTGTTGCGCTTGCGCTTTGAACAAAATTACCAAAATAAACAATTGTTAATAAAATTTTCTATTCATATACTTTTTAATTATGATTTTCAAATATTTGAATATGCAATATATATATATATACATGTATATCTACATTTATGATTAATATAAATTATAATAGAAATTTAAAATAATTTTATCAAAACATATATATATATACACAAATATATATATAAGCATAAGTCCCTTTTTCCTGCAAAATGACCAATTACGAATACATTATACTTCTACCGACCTAAGCGACCCATGCGACCCAACCGACCCATGCGACGCAATCGACCCGTGCGACCCTCAACCGACGTGTGCGACCCATGCGACTCAAACGACCCTCAGACACTCCGCGACACTCAAACGACCCATTTCAAATCAATAAACCATTTTGTGACTCGAAAGCTTGCAAAACCCTAGAAATCGAACTACTTACACTTATTGACGCCATTGAAGATTGACTCGTGCTCTCTTCGTGCTCTCTTCGCCAGTTTCCTTCTCGCCAACTTCAAATCGTTCGCCAACTTCAAATCGTTCCCTCTCAAGTTCGAAAGCACTTATTTATTTCTTGCTATCAACTTTTAAACAGGTTTCACGGCGAAAAACTGTTCGGATTTCTCGTTTTCGGCAGTTTTTCACGTCGAAAAACTGCCGAACTTCCATTTTTCCACGTTCCAACGTTAAGGGCAAATTTGTCTTTTCCTCAGTTTTTATTTATCGGATTTAATAATTATTTTGGGGAAGGGTATTTTTGAAGTGTTTTAGCCCTTTGAGGGTATTTCTGATATTCCGCCCTTGAAGTGTTTTAGCCCTAAAGGGACATTCTTGATATTCTCCCTTTTGAACCGTTCAAAATTAAAAGTTAAAAGAATTTTTATTTTTTAAAACGATTGGGCTTTAAATTGTCCAGCCCATTTTATGATAAAATAAAGGTCCAATAATAATAAAAAATGATTTCAGACGAGGTCTATTTTGTTTAAAGTTTTTTCTTTGGAATAGCCTAGTTGATTTTTTTTTAAAAGGCCCAACCATTATAAAAAAGAAAGGAGATTTAGGATCCGACACTGGTGGAACGCAACATTTACGTTTGTGTTTAGTGGTGTTTGTGTTTGTGTTTGGCGGAGTTTTGTTTCATTTTGTCTGAATGGTGGAAACATTGTATTTGTGGAGGACTGCGACTAGAAGCGAATGGTAAAAAACTGTTGCGCTTGCGTTTTGAATAAAATTACCAAAATAAACAATTGTTAATAAAATTTCTATGCATATACTTTTTAATTATGATTTTCAGATATTTGAATATGCAATATATATATATATGTATATCTACATTTATGATTAATATAAATTATAATAGAAACTTAAAATAATTTTATCAAAACATATATATATATACACAAATATATATATATAAGCATATATATATATACATATAACAAATGAAAAATACATATATAAAATAGAATGCATATATAAAATACATATATAAAATAAATATAACAAAATACACAAAACATAGTGGACGACAGGAATTGAAAAAATGAAAAATATAAAAACATATATAAAATATGAAAAATTATAATAACAGAGACTTTTATATGTGATGAAGATAATCAATCACTCTTTCGCTTCTCGCTTTCTTCCCCTCTAATAGCTGCAGCCACAACCTTATCGCCATCTCGACATTTCATCAATGTCCCTCGCAAACCCATCTCTGCGACTCCTCCTCCTCCCTTTGCCTGCTTCCTCCACCGCCGCCTGAACCACCGCATCGCTTCAATCCGTCGTTCTCAGGTCCTCCTTGCGATCTCCTTTCGTCGTTTTCCGCTCCCATTTCTTCCCAATTCTGACGAAATATTGGTCTCTTCTTCCCAGTCGCGTAGGCGATACAAAGCTGACGAATAGTTCTTCGATTGGTACAGATACGATGTTGTTCCCGAAGATGACGACGAGTTCAGCGATGACGAAGATGAGGCAGAGAGTAGCGTCGATGTGCTGATCAGATTCTTTCGGAGCATGTATAAAAAGATCTCTAAGCGAACCAAAAAGGCCTCGCGCCGCATCTTGCACGCCGCAATGTCGCCCCAGCTTGTGAGTTCTACAGGAAAAGAAAATTCCAAGGGTAATACAGTAATTTAGCCGAAAACGCAGGAAACGTAACGTAACGCAAGAAAAAAAAATCAGATTCTTAAATTTTGCGTTTCGTGGCGTCCGCGTTTCCTGCGTTTCCACCGGTCACTCTAGATGTCGCCGGCAGTCGCCAAAAAACGCAGACGTTGCGTTTGCATTTTCTGGCGACTCCACCAGTCGGACCTTTAGAGTTAGACCTCAAACAAGGCTAAGAACTCCCCTATCAATTGTGCCAACCTCTCCATTCGATCTTTTAGGAGCATGGTTGTTGTTATTCTCTAGTGCAAGGGAATAATTCGTAAAAATATGAATTAAATTCGTAAATTAATATGTATCAGGATGAGTTTATATTCTCATTCATTTATACAATTCATTTCACTACAAGAAAATCAGGTTTTAGGGACGGATTAGGGACAACCAGCGGTAGTCCCCAATCGCGCGACTCCAAATGCTATCCGTCCCCAATCCGTTCCTAATTCGGGACGGAAATTTCAGTCCCCAATCCGTCCCCAATTAGGGACGGAATAAGTAGTCCCCAAACAGTCCCTGGATTGGGGACGATTTGTTTTCGGTCTCTAAAATTTGGATACTGACCACTGAATCCGTCTCCAAATTTAGAGACGGGCAATATTTGTCGTCCCTATTTTTTTTTAAATAAAAAAATAAAATTTAAAAAAGTTCGGTTACATTAAAAGATAAATATTAGTGAATAAAAAATTACAAACCATACATATAACCAACATTTTTAATCCTAAGCCGTTCCGATTAGTCGTGGTCGGAATCACTACTCTGAACTGCATCCCAATCGATGTTAGGCATTTGCGCTTTCATCATGCGCAGAAGCTTATCCATACGCCTATCTGATCGTTCAGCATGCTTTCTTGATAGTTCAGCCTCCTTTCTTGATAGTTAGGCCTCCTTTAGTGCTTGTTCAACGCGCCTGTCGGATTCTTGGAACCTTTCGGATATTTGATGTCGGAGCTCGTAATCCAAT
>CM071874.1:3784289-3855281 GCA_036759665.1 Gynandropsis gynandra | reverse complement strand
TCCAGTCTCCAATCCGTGCCTAATTAGGGACGGAAATTGTAGTACCCAATCCGTCCCTAATTAGGGACTGGAAAAGTAGTCCCAAATCGGACTCCAAAAATTGGAAACGGAAACTAGCGCCGTTTCCAAATTGGAAACGGATGGAGCCGTTTCCAAATTGGAAACGGCACTAGTTTCCGTTTCCAATATTTAAAAAAAAAAAAATTTTGTCCATCCATGCAATATGGACAAGCATCTGTTTCTTCCATGCAATATGGACAAGCCAATCGACCATGCGTTGTCCATCCAGATAACATACTATAAGCTGGAAAATCACTTATTGTCCACATGAGAGCACCTCGTAACATAAAATTTTGTTTCCTCGAGACATCGTACGCTTGAACTCCATTCCATAATTCTTTTAATTCTTCAATAAGTGGTTGAAGAAATATATCCAAACTTCTTTTAGGATGATTAGGCCTGGGAATCACTATTGTTAAGAACAAAAATTCCCTTTTCATGCATATATCCGGTGGTAAGTTGTAAGGTGTCACTATAACTGGCCACAATGAATAATTCTTTCCAGACATCCCAAATGGATTAAAACCATCGGTACAAAGACCTAAATAGACATTTCGACTCTCAGCCGCAAAATCAGGGTATACCTTGTTGAAGTGTTTCCACGCCTCACCATCTGAGGGATGTCACATCTCTCCTTCACGACTTGAATGCTCAGCATGTCATCTCATGTCGCTTGCGGTCTCCACAGATTGATACAATCTTTTTAATATGTCTATAATTGGTAAATACCACATACGACGATATGGAACTGATTTTCCATTCTTTGTTAAATAAAACCGATCTTTTCCATAAAATAGACAATTACTCATCTCCGATGTCTCTCTCCAAAAAATCATGCAATTGTCTTGACAAATATCAATCTTTTGATATGGCAATAAACCCAAAGATCGCATCATCTTCTTTGTCTCATAATAGGAGTCTACTGCATTATTATCTTCTGGCAAATAATCTCTTACTAATTGCAATATCGAATCCATGCAATTCTCAGACAAATTATTTTCAGTCTTCAAATTCATCAAACGTGCAGACAGAGATAACTGTGATAAACCACTCCTACAACCATCATAAAGTGGATTCCTAGCACTTTCTAGCATTTCAAAAAAAACTTTTTGCTTCTTCATTCAGATCTTCTTCAATATTTTTGTTTCTTTCACGGAATACATTTTGCACTATTTCCACATAAGGGTTCATTTCTTAAGAAGACTCAAATTCATCATGATGTATAGTGCCCCTACTAAAGTTTTCCACAACATTACTAGGTCGTGGTGCAAATTTTTCTCCATGACATAACCACATGAAATAATTCGGGGTAAATCCTCTTAAATAAAGATGCCTCCAAACAGTTCTCTCATTAACAAAATTTTCATTCTTGCATTTAAAAATTTTTCATTCTTGCATTTGACGCATGGACAAACCAACGTACCCATTTCTTTGTGAACTTGTTGATTCGTCGCCATTGTCATAAACTGTGTGACGCCTGCTATAAACTCTTTCGATACGCTTTGAGATTCTGGATCAATTCTTCTGTACATCCATTGTCTATAATCGAAAATGTTTGATCTTGATGAAGATGCCATTATAGAGTTGCTTATGAAAAACGGATCAATGGTTGAGGGGTTAAATAGATTATTTATACACGAATTAGGGACGGATTAGGGACTAAGAGATTAATTTTCCGAAAATTCGTCCCGAAACCGTCCCTAAAATGGTTTTTAAAGTCCTAAATTTATGGACGGTCCCAAATCCATCTCCAAATTTGGAGACAGATGACCTGCCAGTCTCCGAATTTGGAGACGGATGACCTGCCCGTCTCCAAATTTGGAGACGAATGACCTGTCGTCTCCAATTTTAGGACGACGTACTATTCTGTCCCTAATTGGTCCGCATTTAGGGACGGATTAGACACGACTCTTCTATACCCAAATTTGGGGACGGACTCGGGACGAATTTCATTTTCCGTCCCTAATCCGTGTATAATCCGTTCCTAAATTTAGGGACGGAAATGTGGGTCCCCAAATTCCGTCCCTAATCTTGAATTTTCTAGTAGTGTTTGGATCAGAATTGGCACAAATATTATTTATATATATCATATCATAATTTTAGTGAATTTAATTTACTATGATTTATTACACATTCAGATCGTGTAGTTATAAAATTAAATCGTAGTTATTGAATTAAGGTTATTTACTAAAATATGATGGTTATTAATATATCATTTGATTAATGTATGTGATTTAATTAAATTTTTCAACATACTACCAAAGTGGGCAATCTTGAGAAAAATAATTATTTCAATTACATTGAGAATGTTACATAATATAATTCATGTGAACTTTGAAAACACAAAGCTTATTACTAGTTTGACAGTATTATATTGGGTGTACATTGGTAATTAGTGTATATTTTTGAAATGACATAAATGTAAAAGGTATGTCCAAAGGTTAACCATTACTTGAGATGTTTAATTTACACTAATTATTTAATGTGTTGAGTCATATATTGCAAGTCAAAATTAATGTCCAAAGACTAATTTTGATGATGCGTAGATACCTAGTGATGAGATCGGATCTTGAGTTGTCATTCAATTAAGGTTTTATTGAATGTATGTTTAACACACGAGCTATCTTTTGTATACAGTTGTGAATCAACATCAAGTATCTCTGCCAACATTAGTTTGATCCCTATGTTGAATGGGTTGAATTTTGCTAAATGGAAGGATCATTTACTGATCATGCTAGCTTTGATGGGTCACGACCTTGCGATTAGAGAGGTTTCTCGAGCGATAATGGATCCGAATTCTGTTGAGAATCGTAACAAACTCGAACGTTGGAAACCTCAAACCGCACATGTTTGATGATCATTAAGCATTTTATTCTTCTGGTTTCCAGGGGCTTTGTGCCCAATAAGGTTACATTTGCTAAGGAAATATCTCGATGCCTTAGAGAAATGCTTTGCCAAAAATGACAAAGTAGAAACAATCACGCTTTTAAAGGAAATTGTATCCATGAGGTATAAAGGCAACGATAGTATTCAAGAGTATATTATGAAAATGTCAAATAATGCCTCTAAGTTAAAGGCACTTGGACTTGGGTTGTCATAAGATATCCTAGTGTGCTTGATTTTGATCTCTCTTTGTAAACAATACAATGATTTTAAGATGAGTTATAACTGTCAGAGGGACAAATGGACTCTTAATGAGCTCATTTCCCATTTGCTTCTCTTCTGGGAAGAATTCTTGATGTAGATCGTCCCGTGCCAATTGATGCAGAGAAGGAGACTGAGTAGACAGGGGTCAATCCTAGCAGGAAAAGGAGGGAAATGGATACTCAATATGTAAAAGGAACATAGATTGAAGCACGAAAAGATATATAGTACTTATGAATCCACCACCTGAAGGGACAAGATCAAGAAAAGAAAGAAAGATTATAAAACCACTAATTCGAGATTAGTTCATGTACAAAAGAAACAATATACAGATCGGGCTAAGGTGAAAAAATCAAGATATTCCAGATGTCGTTCCTGAAATCTATGAGGAACAATTTCATGAACCTCAAGAACAATTACATCAGGAAATTTTACCAAGTAGGTCCACTCGAGAGAGATGTGCTATATCGGATGACTATATAGTATATTTTTAGGACATGAGAATGGAATTGGGTTGACAGAATATGATCAAGTTAACGTCCGTCAAACCTCTCAAAGTGTTAACTCTCAAAAGTGGACTGACGCCATGAAAGAAGAGATCAAATCTATGGATGATAATGGCGTTCAGGAACTTGTACCTTTGTCTGAAGGTGCGGAACCCGTTGGATGCAAATGGATATTAAAAAATCAAACGAGATTCGTATGACAATATGGCATAAAGCATGTCTAGTCGCCAAAAGATTTACTCCAAAAAAGGTGTAGTCTATGGAGAGACTTTCTTAGCAGTTTCATCGAAAGACTCTTTCAGAGTATTGATGGCACCAACAATTCATTATGATTTAGAATTGCATCAGATGAATGTTAAGATAGCCTTTCTCAATTGTGACAGTGAAGAGACTATTTATATGATGCAACCAGAACACTTTATGGTTGGAGATCCGAAGGAAAATGGTTTGCAAGTTAAAGAAATCCATATATGGTTTGAAGTGAGCTTCTCATCAATGGTATCATGAATTTCATCGTGTAACCATCTCATATGGTTTTGAGGTGAATCAAGTAGATGATTGTGTATACCACAAGATCAGTAGGAGAAAGTTTAAATTGATAATCCATTACGTGGATGATATCCTTATTGTTGCAAAGGATGTGAGCTTTATGCGCGAAACTAACGGAAAATTTCTTTCGGAGCAATTCAAGATAAAAAAATCTTGGTGATGCTTCTTTTGTATTAAGTATAAGAATACATTGAGACCGCTCTAAATGTATATTAGGTTTATCACAAAAGAGTTACATCGATAAAGTTCTTGAGCGGTTTGGCATGAAAAGATGTAAAGGTATAGATACCCATATTTCTAAGGGTGATAAATTCAACCTTAGACAATGGCCACAGACTAAACCTGAGATTCAATAAATGAGGAAATCTCTTATGTTGCGACTGTAGGGAGTCTAATTTATGCATAGATCTACACATGACCTGATTTGACATACATTGTTGGAACTTTAAGAAGATACTTAACTAACTTCGAGATTGATCATTGGAAAGCATCCAAATGGGTGATGTGATATCTTCAGAAAACAAAATATTATTTGCTTGTGTATAGACAGTCAGATCACCTTGACATCATGGTTTATTCAGATTCAGATTATGCTGGGTGCCTTGATAGTTTTCAATCTACCTCAGGATATTTATTTCTCCTTACTGGTAGGGTTATTTCTTGGCATAATGCCAAGCAAAAACTCGCGACATCATTCAAAATGGAGGCATAATATGTAGTATATTATGAGGCATCAAATCATGAATTATGGTTACGAAATCTTGTCATAGGGTTGCACATTATGACTTGGTGTGGATAGACCGTTAAAGATTTATTGTGGCAATCGTTTCACAGTATTATACTCGAATAATAACGAGAGTACTTCGAATTAAAAAACATGATATTAAGTATCTTGTTGTTCGCGAGAGGATACAGAGTAAGGTAATCTCAATAGAACGTATAAATACCAACTCTATGATTGCAGATCCGCTGACTAAAGGTGTTATACCTAAAGTCTTTCAAGAGCATATTGCTCGTATGAGTATTGTCTTTTGTAAAAATATTACAATTTAGTGGGGGTATTGTATCTATTTTAGTTTGCTCTTGGATTATAATGATGTATGCTTATTTTGTTTCAGTATTATGTTCTGGAACTATTGAGTTTACGGTTAAGGCATTCACTCTATATCATTTGGTTTGAATTAATCTCGATAAGGTATGACCAGTTAGAGATAGACACGTATCGATCACTTAATGTGAAATCTTCATGCTATGAATCCACATTCAGAGTCATTCTTATGTATTTAGGTTAGTGATGAAATGTGAGTCTAACGATGTTAAAATTTGTTGTTAAATATCTTTGGTTCTGCATTGATATGGTTGATGGACGAGATTGGTGTCAATACGGGGAGGACAACAGCAATTGATGAACGCTCTTAAATTTATTCCATGGTTTTATTGTCATATATATGGCCTAAGTGAGAGATTATAAAATATTTGGATTAATCTTATATTTGTGGACCAATATATGTGAATAGTAATGGTATAAGTATTGTCATTCGGTTTAGTCCAAATTACATATGATCGGATTTGAGTTTAATTAATTGGATTTCGATATTAAATTGATACCTTTGGTAGTATCGTTTATATTTCATAATAGACGAAATTAAACGATACAATTAAAAATAGAAAATTAATAGATTATCTATCTATATTGATACATGATGATTTATCTTGTGACATGTCACCACTTCTCCACACTACAAGAAATGTACAGATTAGGGACTGCCAAAACAGTCCCTAATCCATCCGGAAATTGGATTTGGGACCGATTAGGGACTACAGCTCCTCGTCTGCAAATGAACGTCGCAAACCAATTTTCGTCCGCAATCCATCCGCAAATTCAAACGGTAAAGTTAGTCCGCAAACCGTCTGTAATTTCGGACGATAAAGTTAGTCCGGAACTCGTCGGAAGTCCGACGACCTGCCGGAAAATTTCCGGACGACCTGATCCGTGACTGGAATTTTTTTTATTTTTAAAATATTTAAAAAACTGAAATCGAAATTATATAAATAATATATAAATAATATTCATACAATACTAAAATAGTTCAAAAAATATTACTATTACGGATTTACAAACTAGTAGGTGGCACTTGCGAATTATCATCGTCGTCGTCATTACCGTTTTCGGCCGTATCCCAAATTATTGTGGGCATGTGTGCATTCATCATTCTCAGCCACTGCTCACGTTCCCTTCTTGATCGTTGAATTTCTCTTTGCAGAGCGTTGACCTGTGAGTTTTGTTGTTCTAATTGTGTTTTCATCTCCGAAATTGTGTTTTGTAATTCCTCGTTCACGACCTTTTCCTTGCCTTTGGAGGAACTCGCATGTTTTGATGACATCCCTCCAAGACGAAAAAGACGTCCTTTGTACGGTGTTGCATGCTACAAAAAATATTGATATTTTATTTAAATTTAAATTATTTATAAAAAATTTATTGTAAAAAAAATACTAAAATTACCTCGAAATACATCTCGTTATATTCTTCTTGAAAAAGAGTCGATTGCGTCCAATCTTCTCTTGGCGGGATTTGGGACACTCGTTCCGATGCCATGTTGAAAACATCCTCGTGAATTTGTTTCGCCCTGGCATCTACCCACGAACCGTCGGATTTTTTCTTGTGTGTACGTTCTAACAATTCCACGTACGACGGCACATCCTTTCTCTTTCGTCTAAAACAAATTTGATGTTTTAGCTATTAAACAAATGTGACTCGTAATAAAACTTTTAAAAAATTGTAAATCTTACCATATCTTTGTAATCCTCCGCGAAAGAGCAGGAACCAGCAGTATGCGCACTTAACCCATATTCCATTCTATCAGAACGACGGGATCGACTAGCGCGCTCACTTCTCGCCTTAAATTCAGGAGTCTCCCAATAGGCGAGCAGCTCCCTAGACATTATCAGGGATCCAAACGGGTTTGCAATGTTTTTGATCATACTCCTTTTTCGTGTCGTATACAAGATTTTTCAATCGTTTTGCCGCATGCTTTTGAAATTCGGACTTTACTAGTCCGGTTATTGCGGGATTCCAATAAAATTTTTGCTGAAAAATAATGATTTAGTTATTTCAATTAAAACTAAAGATAAGTTTAAAATTTATAATGAAATGTATATTTAAAAAAATATACCACGAAAGCTTTCCACCATCATTCCTTTATTTCGGGATCGGTTCGCGTCCAGTTATAACATAGACGATCATAATCAGCTTTCATTATCTTTGTGATATGACGATTAAGCTGCTTACGCCTAAACCTAAAATAAAAATAAATTAAAACTTGATACTTAATTAGTTACAAAATTAATTTAAAGTTAGTTTGTACCAATGTTCGGATTTTGCATCCGGATCTACACGAGGAAGTTTGCGTCTTTCCTCGTCCATTGCCAAAATCTCTTCAACTGTTGGTTCCTGATGCATCGGAGGCTCGTGATGCATCATCGGTTCGACCGGCGGTGGCATCTGCTGATAGGATGGATACGCCATATATTGTGCCGATCCAGTCTGAAATATATTCGGATTCATAAATCCGAATATATTGGATCCGATTGTCTCTGATGTTGTGGACCATTAGCACTTTCTTCACATGTTGAACGATTTTTGTAGTTACCACCTCTCCCAATACGAAGCGACATACTAAAATTGGAATTTTCAAATAATTTTTATATTAAAAATTTTACTTTTTATATAAACATTAAATAATTTTAATATGATGTTAATGTTGGAGATACATCGACTTTTGAATATGAATGATTTTAATTAAAAAAAAAAGTTGATGCTAGTGTCGCGAAAATTTTTGAAGTTAATGTTTTGCAAGATTGTAACTGATGACATTTTCTTAATAAATCATCTCTCAAATTTTAAATTTTAGATTTTGAATTTTCTTAATAAGTCACTCGGCGGCTGAAATTCGGCGCCGGTCACTTGGTTAGAAACGTTAAATAAAAAACGTTAAAAGTACAACCGGAAGAAGCTTACCTCGGCGCAACCACGGCGGACCTTCGGCGGACGACTGCCAGACGGATGGCGGACGACTGACGGACGGAAGGCGGATGGGCGTCGGACGATATAGACTTCGAGGCGAAAACGGCAACAAAATCGGCGGAACGGTTGTGAGAAAATGGAGTTCGTCCGAGAATAAATAAGCATTTCCGGACGGGGGCCGCAACCTGTCCGGAAATTAGGGACCACTTCCGGACGTGGCTTGCAACCCGTCCGGAAATTAGGGACCACTTCCGGACGGCTCACAAGCCGCGTCCGGAAATTAGGGACCGATTCCAGACGCGGCTCGCGACTCGTCCGGAAAATTTTCATCGATAGAACAATTCATTCATAAAACATTATATATATATATATATTCGTTCATACAATATAAAGATAAAGATAACAATTTAAACGCCCGAATTTGATTCAGAGTCACATAATTCTTCTGTCGATTCTTCTGATTCTTAATTTGATTTAAATTCTTCATCTTCTTTGTTTCCTTCTATCGTTTCATCTTCAATTTCTTCGACTTCACCATGTGTCAATACTTCAATTGTAACTTCATCAATAGCAACAATCTCGGTGGTTTGTTGTTGCATGGCCAATTGTTGTTCTACTGTGTTGTCGATAAATTTACCCCTTGGAAATATCTTCATTGCAAAACGCCAACCTGAAGATCGTCTGATATGTGGATATGAAACATAACAAACTTGATCGGCTTGTGACGCAAGAATAAAAGGCTCGTATTTTGCATATCTTCTTGTAGAATTAATTTCTACAACACCTAATTTGTTTATTCTTGTTCTGCGCCCGTTTATTGGATCGAACCAATCACATCGGAATAACATCACTTTTAAACCGACATAACCTACAAAAAATGGCAAATATAAGTCGAAATATTCGAAAATATAACAAACGTGATATCGAAAGGAAATTTTTTGGATAATTAGTATTAATACCTGGATATTCCAATTGCAAAATGTCTGTCAAAATCCCATAAAAATCTGGTTCGTCGTTCGATTCACAATAGCTTTCACCTTTCACACATACACCGTAGTTCATAGTTGACTTCGATTTTCCGTGCTCGTAAGTATGAAAGTGGTAACCACGTGTAAAATACATGGGCCAACTCGTAACTTTTAGAGTTGGTCCTTTAACAAGATCGCGTAGCCATAACGGGTGATTGCTAATCTCAATCTGTATAATGAAAACAATCATCGATATAAACGTCTTATCCCTTTGGAGAAATCTCTTCCTTTAACAATAATATATATCTATCATTTACTTGTATATTGTCTTATCCATGTGGACAAATCTCTTTCTTTAAGCTCTTGGAGTTGAGATTCATCAATATTCATGTATGTATTCTTCAATACATCATCGAACATCCTGAATAATGTCAGAAACATTATGTTAATATTACAAATAAAATACGCATACGCAATTAAATCTATATATTTATAGGATATTACCTTTCAGAAGGCCGTAGATATTCATAATTGAGTAAAACATACATATGTGCGATGTGTATATCTCGTTGTGATAGCCATATCTCTTTAGCCTTACCAGATGTTCGACCAACCCCGCAAAAAATATCTGGAACATCTGGTACTGGATATGAAAATGTCAGACCACCATCAAGACATCTGTCTAGATTTCTACTTCGCGTTTGAACATGTGGTTCGAAGTAGTAAGAAGTGAAGAACGATATCTCCTCATTCACGTATTGTTCAACAATTGAACCCTCTGGACGAGCTTTTTATTTGGCTTTTTTCTTCAAATGGAACATAAATCGCTCGAATGGATACATCCAAAGAAATTGAATTGGACCTCCTAATGCGGCTTCGTGTGATAGATGAACTGTCAGATGCTCCATAACATCAAAGAATGATGGTAGGAAAATCTTCTCCAAATTGCATAATACTGTAACAATGTTACTTTTAAGTCCTCGAACCACATCTACATTTAAGTTTCTCGCACATAAATCCCGGAAAAATATGCCAATACCTGAAATTCAAGTATATTAATTATTTTATTTTACAACTAATATTTCTAGAATTTATAAAATAATCATGTTACCTCCAATTGTTTTGTGTGCATGCTTGTCCATCAATTCAGAAAATCATATGGGAAGTAGTCGTTGCATGAACACATGACAATCGTGACTTTTCATCCCTGATAACTTCCCTCCATGAATATCGACGCACCTTCCGATGTTAGATGCATAACCATCAGGAAATTTCACGTCTTCCTTCAACCAATTCAACAATTTATATTTTTCCTCATTAGACAATCTGAATATCGGAACTGAAGCTTTACCATCTCCACTTATATGTAACTCCTTCTGTGAGCAATACTCTGCGAGATCCTTCCGTGATTTAATGTTATCCTTCGTTTTTTCTGTGACATTCATTATTGTATTGATGATATTATTGAAAATTTTTTCTCTATGTGCATGACATCAATATTGTGGCGAAGCTTCAGATTTTTCCAATACGGAAGATCCCAAAATATGCTCTTCTTGTACCAATTATGGGTAATTCCATAACCATCAATTCTCGGATGATTGTTTCCTCCGCAATCTATACTCCTAGGAATACCCAAAGCGAGAAGTCATTTATACAATATCTCTTCGCCGGTCAAAATTGGAGGAGGAGATTTCCGCACAACAATATTCCTTCTGAAATTCCTCTTGTTGCGTCGTAATGTATCATCAGAAGGAAGAAACCGGCGATGACAATCAAACCAACTCGTCTTTCGTCCATACTTCAACTGAAAAGCATCTGTTTCCTCCATACAATATGGACAAGCCAATCGACCATGCGTTGTCCACCCAGATAGCATACCATAAGCTAGAAAATCACTTATTGTCCACATTAGAGCACCTCGTAATATAAAATTTTGTCTTCTCGAAATGTCGTACGCTGGAAATCCCTTCCATAATTCATTCAATTCTTCAATTAGTGGTTGAAGAAATATATCCAAACTTCTTTTCGGAAGATTAGGCCCGCGAATCAATATTGTTAAGAACAAAAACTCACGCTTCATGCACATATCTGGTGGTAAATTATACGGTGTCATAATAACTGGCCACAACGAATAATTTCTCCTAGACATCCCGAATGGATTAAAACCATCTGTGCAAAGGCCTAAATAAGCATTTAGACACTCAGCTGCAAAATCAGGATATACCTTGTTAAAATGTTTCCACGCCTCACCATCTGAGGGATGACACATTTCTCCGTCAGGACTTGAATGCTCGGCATGCCATCTCATGCCGCTTGCAGTCTTCTCCGATTGATACAATCTTTTTATCCTGTCTGTAATTGGCAAATACCACATACGACGAAACGGAACCGATTTTCCATTTCTTGTCAAATAAAATCGATCTTTTCCACAAAAGCGACAATTGATCAAGTCCGAAGTTTCTTTCCAGAAAATCATACAGTTGTCTTGGCAAACATCAATCTTTTGATACGACAATAAACCCAGTGATCTCATCATCTTCTTTGTTTCATAATATGACTCGACTGCATTATTATCTTCGTGTAAAATAATCTCTTACTAATTGCGATATAGAATCCATGCAATTCTGAGAAATATTATTTTCTGTCTTCAAATTCATTAACCGTGCAGATAAAGACAACCGTGATAAACCACTTCTACAACCATTGTAGAGTGGATGCCTAGCATTTTCTAACATTCCAAAAAATGTTTTTGCTTCTTCATTCGGATCTTCTTCAATATTTTCATATTCGTTTCTTTCAACGAACGCATTTTGCACCATTTCTACATAAGGGTTTTCCACATCTTGAAATGTCTGAGACACTTCATGATTTACGATACCCCTACTAAACTTTTTCACAACACTCCTCGGTCGTGGTGCAAAATTCTCTCCATGAGATAACCAAATAAAATAATTTGGAGTAAAGGTGCAAGATTCTCTCCATGAGATAACCAAATAAAATAATTTGGAGTAAACCCTCTTAAATAGAGATGATTCAAAACTGTTTTCTCATTAACAAATTTTTCATTTTTGCATTTCACGCATGGACAAACCAACTTACCGTTTTCTCTATAAAGTTGTTGATTTGTCGCCACCGTCATAAACTGTGTAAGGCCTTCTACAAACTCCTTCAAAAAACTTTGAGTTTCCAGATCAATTCTTCTATACATCCACTGTCTCGAAATGAAAATATTCGATCTCGACGACGATGCCGTTATAATCACAAACAATAACAAGATATAAAGAGGAATATATGAGTTTTGTGTGTGAGAAACGGGTAGATGATGAGTGATTAAATAGAAAATTTTAAGACCGATTCTGGACGGATTGCGGATTGAGATTAATATTTCCCGACGAACCGTCTCGAATACGTCTGTAATTTGCGGACTGACATTGAATCGGTTCGTAAATTGTGGACTGGCATGGACTCAGTCCCCAAACCGTCCGCAATTTGCGGACTGGCTTTGAATCGGTCCGCAAATTGCAGACTGGCATTGAATCGGTCCGCAATTTGCGGACCACCATGGAATTAGTCCCGAATCTGGCCCCAATTACGGACGACTTAGGGACTACTTTGGCGGTCTGCAAATTTGCGGATGGATTAGGGACAGATTTATTTTTCCGTCTTTAAGTAGTCCCTAATCCGTCCCTAAATTTAGGGACAAATTACTCAATCCGCAAATTCAGTTCCGAAATCCGAATTTTCTTGTAGTGCCATCCACGATTATTCACGTGGTTGTTATGTCAACGACCAAATAACAAATTTTTAAATTCTTAAAAATTCAAAAATATAAAAAATAAATTTTGTTCACTCTTTTCCATCTCTCGATCTTTTTCTCACCTATCTCTCTCCACGCAAACGAAACTACATACAAAATGAATAATTAGAAATTTTAAAACTATAAATTTAAAAATTCAACTTCTTCTTAAAATTGTAATCCCCGATATATATATATACCATTTAGACACATTCTTATCATACCGTTATATATAATATATATATTATACATGATTTTTTGTTAAATATGTGTATTATATACTTATATAAATAAGTTACAGTAAGTTGTTAATGGACCACCTATTACAAAAGGAGATACAAACATATGTTTGGGACCACCATTAAAAGCATATACAAAAAGGTCGAGCTTCACTCCTCAAGAATCAGCTTCGGCGGCTATGCCAGAGGAGAAGAAGAGGGTTTTCCTAATTTGGCGTCTGGTCTTGCAGAGAAAGGATAGAGTCCCTAATTCTCCGATCAACCATTTCGCGAAGGGAGTTCATGGAAGTACTACGGCTGCTTTGCAGTCTGGCGTTACGTTCACCCCATAAAGAGTAGACACAAACCTGCATGATGATCTTCAAGAGAACCACCAGCTGACGAGGTCTGTTGGCTTGCGCAAACCACATGTGGGATATGTGGAGAGAAGGTGGTGGGTCAGAGAAGCAAATGGAGGCAAAACTAAGCCATAGCTCAGCACTAAACTCGCAGCCAAAGAAGATGTGTTCATGGGATTCGGCCTCCGAACCGCAGAGGAGGCAAGAGTCATCATTTGTAACGCCCCATACCTTGAGCCGATCTCGGGTAGGAAGACGGTGGAGGAGAGCCAACCATTGGATAAAGTTGTAGCGAGGAGTTGCTTGCTTGAACCATACCAATTTATACTATGGGACCAAGGGCGATGGAAGTCTCAGCATATGCCAAGTGAGTTTTGTTGAGAAGGATGTATGAAATGAGTTTGGATTACACCGCCATGAGAACACTTCTGAGCCGCGATCATCCGAAGGTATCTGTGTCTCAGAGAGTGCCATGAAGAGCTGGACCACTTTCTCTGATCGAGCTTCATCATGAAGGAACCAACCGTTAGAGCTAATTATGTCTCTGACCTTTGCAAGAAGAGGGACTCGGAGCATTCTCGGGCCATCTTCTCCAAGGAACCTGATTAGGGGACCAAGCCTAGTCCAGCTATCGAACCAGAATATTGCTGACTTTCCATCCCTGATCTCGCACGATAAAAACTTTGGGATTTCCTCCTTAAGCTTGAGTAGCTTCCTACTGTTCCAGGATAAAGCGTAAGAGGCATTTGTACACCAAAAGCCTCGCTTCCTGAAAACATTATGCAAAAGCCAGACAACCCAAAACGATCCGGATTTGTGGAAGAGGATCCACACAAGTTTCAACCTGAAAACCTTACCGAAATCAGCTAGTTTCCGCAATCCTAGTCCTCCCTCAGGTTTTGGTTTGCAAATAAAGTCTCATGATACCCTAGCGGACTTGGTAGTTTCAGATTTATTACTCCAGAGAAAGGAAGCACAATGATTGTCTATTTGCTTGAGGATATGTTGCAGCAAGAGGAAGGGTTGAGACCAGAAAAGAACTTGCCCATAGATGACGGAGGCAACCAGTTGTATTCTCCCTGCATAAGAGAGAAAGTTAGCGGTCCAAGAGTCCAACTTTGATTTGATTCTTTCCAGCAGGGGGAGATAGTCTTGGTTTCTTAATCTGCAGGTACATAGAGGAAGGCCTAGATATTTGACCGGGAAGGAGCCTACTCTGACACCCAAAGCAGAACTAGCCAAGAGAGCATCATGTTCGGAGCACCCCCATGTATAAATCTGATTTATGAACATTCATCTCCAACCCTGAAGCTTTGCGAAACACTTGCAGGATTCGCAAGGTTTTCTGCAGACATGAGGGAATACCATCAGAAAATAATAGCAAATCATCAGCAAAGGAAAGGTGAGTAACCAAAGGATAGGAACATTGCAGATGTAGGCCAATGTTTCTAGCGTGGTAGCTTGGTCTAGAAGCTTCGACAAGACCTCCATGATCAACAGGAATAAGTATGAAGATAGGGGATCCCCTTGTCTCGGTCCCCTACGGCCCTTGAAGCAGTTTGATAGTTCTCCTTTAGTGGAGACAGCGAAGTTCGTTGTAGTAACACATTCACTGATCTAGTTCACAAAGCAAGGAAAAGCCTCAATTGCGTCTAAGATATCCATGACAAGGCCCTATTCAACTGAGTTAAAAGCCTTCTTGAGGTCTACTTTGAGCATAGCACTCCTAGGTGAGTTGGTTTTGTTGTAGCCCTTGATTAACTCTGACGCAAGAAGAATGTTCTCCAGCATTAACCGCCCTTTTTGGAAAGCAGATTGGTTTGGCGAGATGCAATCGGGGAGAATCTGCTTTAGTCTATTGGAAAGGATCTTTAAGGTGACCTTGTATATGAGGTTGCAACAGCTTATTGAACGAAAGTCTGCTAACCTCACTACTTTCGGAAACTTCAGAATTAATGTTAAAGTCGTGAATTTAGTTCCCTCTGAAGTCTTCCAGAAGAGAAGAACTCCAAAACCGCAGAAGTAAAATCCTTGCCAATGATTGGCCATGGTGCAACGTAGAACTCCTTAGGATAACCATCTGGACTGGGACCTTTGTTGTCAGGCATGGCAAAGAGAACGGACCTGACCTCTTCCTCCGTTACACAGGCTAAAAGGATAGATTTCTAATCTGCAGAACAAGTAAAACGAATTAGATCCTTCAGCTAAGAGACAGAGAGAGGAGATATACCGCTATTGGAAGCGCCCATAAGCGATGAGTAGAACGCCGCATCATGCTCTTTGAGTCGATCTTGACCGGTAATACGATCTCCGGATTCACCAGTGAGGAATGGAATGGAGTTGCGAGCTATCCTGAAGCTAGCGGTCCTGTGAAAGAACTGGGTATTTCGGTCTCCGAGCTTCAGCCATTTCACCCGAGATTTTTATCTGTAGAACCTCTCCTCTGCACATATAAGATATTACACATGATTTTATAACTTATAAATATATACACATGATTCTATATGTCCCCATTTGAATCGGTTCGATGCCTTCTTTGAACATTGTGGCGGCGATGATACAATTTTCTATACACACACACACAATATATATATATATATATATATATATATTTGTGGGGTTCCCTTCAATATGCCATAAAAACTCAATCTTTTTTAGGAAAATATTTGTTTAAAAGATTAATGTAGCGTTGTCATGTTAGATAGATATGAAAAAACAATCCAATATGAGTAAGTAATAACACAGATACATGCATGGTACGTATATATGCGTTTGTTACCCCATCTCCTCAATATCTTGGCCAATCTAAATCACAAACTCCTCGACGACCGGAGTTGGACCTTCGCTGAAATCAAACGACACTGTTTTGTTATAGCAGATTAGTAGAGAATCTCTAAATGTGAGCACGAAAAATCTTGAAATATTCCCGAGATTTCTCTCTGTCCTGAGTTTCACGTCCATCGGAAGCCCAAAGAACCAACTCGTTGTCTCGAGCACAGATTTGGACAAGCCCGCGTCAACGTCGTGGTTGATTACCTAAAAGACCCTGTGCTCCTTGCATGTTGTCCTCATTGCGGAGATTGTGCTCTTTCATAGCGAAATCTCTGCCGATGAAGCCTCAAAGGTCGATGATGGAGGTATCAAGGTCCCCTCTGGAATGTTTGACGTCATTTTTCGCCATACAAATTCCGTAGAGACCTTTGATTGGTTTCAAATAAATGAGAAGTTGACAGTGTTAGGAATCGGACGTGGATACATAACTGTTGGATAATAAAGTAGAGAAGAGAAAATGAAAAATAGGACACCGACATTTTACGTGGTTTGGCAAAGTGCGTATATCCTCGCTGTCCTCACCCTCGCTTGTCGCATCTTCTCGCTGCCATTTGATGTATTGTCTCCTAATTTTATTTCTTTTGTCGAGTCAATAGAAAATATTTCGATGATGGCAGGGTAATGTTGAGGCAAACCATAGTCGAGAGTAGGGGTGTAAAATGAGCTGCTGGCTCGCGAGCCAACTCTAGCTCGAATCATTTTAAGCGAGCCGAGTTGGGTTTTTTCCAGTTCGTTTAAAAAACGAGCTGACGAGCTGAACCAGAAACGAATTAGAGCTTAGATGAGCTGGCTCGCGAGCTGACGAGCTGGCTCACAAGCTGAGTATAAAAATATATATTTTCCTATTTTTATACATTATATATATTCTTTGCATTTATTAAATGTTATTTAAAGAAAAAATAATATATTATTTATATATAATAATAATATTAGTGTTCTATTTATACCAAATTAATATAATTTTATTAACAAGTAAAGAAATAAAATATTTTAATAATTATTATAAAAAATATGTTTATATATTTGATATTTTATTTAATTTTCGATAGATTTAATTTCTAATTATTATTTTTTATATTTAATAACTTTGTATCAAATTACTGTTTTTATATTTTATATATTTTATTTGATTTGGCGAAGAAAAATATATAATAGTAATATATTACAATTCTTTTTACTTAAATAGTCTACCTCACGAGCCAGCTCGTTTTTAGACGAGCTAAAGGCGATCTGAGCTGAGCTGGGATTTTCTAATTCGTTTTGAAAACGAGCCGAGCTGAGCTGAGCTGATTTTTTGGCTAGCTCATGGCGAGCTGAACCGAACTGAGTCAAACCAGCTCATTTTACACCCCTAGTCGAGAGAGAGTTACTACCAAAGACATACTCAAAGATGATTGCAAAAATTATTCCTATGTATTCATTACGTTTAGGGAAAACCTAGTACTCCTCGGTTAAGACAAAAGAGATATCAATTCTAGTTCCGTTACACCTTTACATCTGCAACAACCAAGCTAAATAATGCCTACCACAATTCTAAAAAATAACCCAGAGCATTACACTTTTGCTCCAATCATACATATCCAAGCATGTACAGACATAGTCCTTATCATCCACCCATGAATTTTTTATATGTTCTTCTTCTAATCAATTTGTAAAAAGGTATGACATAAGATAACCATTATCAAGAAAAAAATGATCAAAACACATTGCAATTAAAAATAGATAGACATTTAGTTCTTTAAAACAGAAACACGTGGTCGGTGAAATCATTCGGTCAGAAACAACCTAAAACAAAGAGTTTGACATAATAATCACATTAACTTGCTAAACCTAGGGGTTATACCCAACTACTCCATGGAACCATATAAAAGTTTTAATGGGTCTTCAATAAGATATTCTTCATAATATCTATTACTCAAATCTAATGGGTTTTCCCTCGCTCATAGCATCTTTAATTATCTGACACAAGTCTAGAATCCAAAATTTAGAATCTTATGAACCTAATAGGCAAAAGTTGCGATTTGCAAGTCGCAAACAAACATTTCAGTTGGTTGCCAATGAAGAAATACAAAAGGAAGAAAAGGGCTTTAAGATTTCTTGTAGTTGAATTTCAACTATAGCTTAAAATTGCAAAATTAAGATGAGGATTGTTCAATTCAACGGTCCCAAATTCAAAACCTCAAGAACACAATCAAAAGGTCATACCTGGTCAACAACATGTGTAAAGTTCGGACATAGGTATCTTCATAAGTAGGAATTCAAATTCACAATTGGTTCATCACAGTTGTCTGGTCGTTCTAATCTCCTAGCCCAAACGCAGCCTTGTTGTCACCCTACCACCATTGAATCACGTTTCCACATCTTAGCTCACAATCGGCTCATCACAGTTACCTCCTCCATTGAAAGACTACCTTAATCGCACGGGTCTCACCACCTCCATATCCATCGCCACGTCTGCTTCTCATTCTCTTCGCTTTTCTCCTATCTCCTCTTTTTCTTCACGTCTTTCAACAATCCGCGAGATCCACAACATTCCTAGACTCTTTCTCAATGATCTGAAACAAATAAGCACATAGATCAAATACTTTCTCTATCTTTTTAACCTTATTTACTACTCTACTAATGGGAAATCACATCTCTAAACTGAATTCAAATGGGCAGTTAAAAGCAAAGAAAATATCAAGGTACTTGATCAAGCTGACATACCTTTTTCTATCATTTCTATGATCTGTTCTATATGGCTGCTAATGCAAGGCTGGTGGTTGGGAATGAGGGCATTAAAGAGAACCCATATCCATAAGATATTTTTCACAATATCTATTACTCAAATCTAATGGATTTTCCTTCGCTCATTAGCACCTTTAATTATCTGAAACAAGTCCAGAATCCAGAATTTAGAATTTTATGAACCTAATAGGCAAAAGTTGCTAGATACAAGTCGCAAACAAATATTTCAGTTGGTTGCCAATGAAAAAAATACAAAAGGAAGAAAATGCTTTAAGATTTCCTGCAACTGAATTTCAACTATAGCTTAAAATTGCAAAATTAAGATGAGGATTGTTCAATTCAATTGTCCCAAATTCAAAATCTCAAGAACACAATCAAAATGTCATACTTGGTCATCAACATCTATAAAGTCTGGACATAGGTATCTTCATAAGTAGGAATTCAAATTCACAATCGGTTCATCCCAGTTGCCTGGTCGTTCTAATCTCCTAGCCCAAACGCAGCCTTGTTGTCACCCAACCACCATTGAATCGCGTTTCCTCATTTTAGCTCACAATCGTCTCATCACAGTTACCTCCTCCTTTGAAAGACTACCTTAATCGTGCGGGTACCACCACCTCTATCTCCATCGCCGCGTCTGCTTCTCAGTCTCTCTGCTTTTCTCCTGTCTCCTCTTTTTCTTCTTCGCGTCTTTCAACAATCCCCAAGATCGAAGGTTCTCTGGACACCATTCGCCATCAAATCGTTTTGCAATGTGTTTTTAAATAAACAAACACCATAACCAATACTGTAATAATAGCTTGAAGAATATTTATTTATGTCGTTTACAAAGACCAAGATCGTTTCCATTCATGATCAATAGAAACCTATAGTTTGAACATAAATCAATGGTCCTGAACCAATGAAATAAGATACTGTAAACCTATGATATATCCGAAAGCAAATTCCAAAATGTAGGACGATTATAACTCTTTCACATTGCAAAATCAATGGCCCGTACCACTGCATACACCAAAAATCACAATAGTAGGTTACAGAGCAAGAGGAAGAGATAAATCAATCCCTATTTTTGGTGATAGAAGATGACTCAAATTTAGAATTACCTAGAAGCGAATCTTTGAAACCGTTGCAGGACAATCATTTATTTATCTTTTTGCATGTCTACGAATGCTCACATTGATTCTCCCTACGAAACGACCTAAAGTGGAGGAAGCCAAACCTACAAATCGAGAAGAACATGAAAAAAAGAGAAAGAACGTGGCTAACCAGCAATATCGACGGAAATTCCATCCGTTTACCTAGCCTCGCTTGTCGCATCTCCTCGTTGTCCTCGCCCTCTCTTGTCGCATCTTCTCGCTCCAATCCTCTAGACACCAGTTGCCATCGATTCGTTGTTCGTATCCGATTGAGCCGATAGTTGTCTGCTCGAATCGCTCTGAAAAAGACCCAAATCTATGCTTCAATCGTCATCTTCTCCATAAGCAGCAATACACATGGATCAATAACAACACAATCGATTTAAAAAGATGATGTCTGGGTAGGTCATCGAACAATTTCAAAGGACTGTTATAGGTGCAATGAATTTGGAAAAGTTCTGTAATGAATATTAATCAACGGAAGAGAAGGAGGAGAGATAAGATTTAACTTGGTTTTTTAACATTTTTGGGTGTTGAGGTGAAAGAGAGAAAAAATCTATATATATGTATATATATGATTTTGAAACAGTTATTTTGGTAGAGTGATATTTGGTCAAGCTCATTTGAACCCGGTTTCTTCCGTCTGTTTATCTCTCTCTAAATAAATACCCACACTCCTTCGCATTTTCGCCGCCGGTTTCTTCCGTCTGTTTATCTCTCTCTAAATACCCACACGCCTTCACATTTTCGCCGCCGATTTCTTCCCTCTGTTCCTTTGGGTTTTTCGCGTTCGCATTTCATCTGCGTCTTGTACTCTTTTCGATTCAGATCCCTTTGGGTCAATTTAGACGATGGACGGAGTAAAGCTTTCATTCGCAGCTGAAAGCCCTCCGCTTTCTGTCATCGTGGCTGTATCTCTCGTAGCCTCTCCGGTGCCCTCTGACACCTCTGCGGCCGTCTCCGTTCCTACATTTGTCTTCTCCGACGGGTACTATCTTCCTCTCTTCTCTTATACCCGCTTCTTCTTTTCTCTGAACCTAAAACCCTTTTCGTCGAATGCTGGTTTAGGCGTAAACTGAGTGGGACGTCTGTTCTTCTGCGTTATGTCGGTCGATCTGCGAAGAACCTTCCTAATTTCTATGGCAACGATGATTTTGAGGCAGCCCAGGTTTTGATTATAGGTTTAACATTTGATATTGGATCGCTCTCCGAATCTTCGTCTGTGTTTCTAAATCATTTGTTTGCTTTCGGGTTGTGATCAGATTGACGAGTGGGTGGATTATGCACCTGTCTTCTCATCTGGTTCAGAGTTTGAGATTGCCTGCAATCGCGTCGACAAGTATCTTGAGAGTTGCACGTTTCTCGTCGGTCATTCTGTTTCCATTGCCGATGTTGCTGTCTGGTCTGCTCTTGCCGGTAAAGTCGTCGACATTCTTTTTGCCCATTGTCTGTAGCTACAGTATACATTTGGTGCTTGTTTGTTGTTAAGCTCTATTTGAATGGTGTAACGAAGTTGGTTAATTGAAGGGTATCCGTTTTTTCTAAGTTCGGATGTTATAGTCTTCACTGACATAACCCTTCTGCTCGACAGGAACCGGCCTAAGATGGGAAAGTTTGAGGAAATCGAAAAAGTATCAGAATCTAGTGAGATGGTTCAATTCAATACTGAGCGAGTACAGCAATTCCCTCAGTGAGGTTTTGGCAAGTTATGTTGTGAAAAAGGGTGCAGGAAAGGCGGCAGTAGGTAAGCCAAAAGAGCAACAAGCTTCGAAAGCAGATGGTCTAGATAAGGGAAAGCCAAGCACACGTTCTTCGAACGAAGTGGATCTGCCAGATGCTGAAGATGGAAAGGTTCGCCTGCGGTTTGCTCCGGAACCAAGTGGTTATCTTCACATTGGTCACTCCAAGGCAGCACTGCTAAATAAGTATTTTGCTGAGCGTTACCATGGTCAAGTGATTGTGCGTTTTGATGACACCAATCCTGCAAAAGAAAGCAATGAGTTTGTGGACAATCTTTTGAAGGATATCGAGACACTGGGAATCAAGTACGAGACTGTAACATACACTTCAGACTATTTTCCTGATTTGATGGCCATGGCTGAAAAGTTGATCCGTGAAGGCAAGGCTTATGTTGATGACACACCTCGTGAACAAATGCAGAAAGAGAGGATGGATGGAATTGAATCAAAATGTAGGAGTCACAGTGTTGAGGATAATCTGAAGCTGTGGAAGGAGATGATTGAGGGAACCGAGAGAGGTTTACAATGTTGCGTTCGTGGGAAGTTAGATATGCAAGACCCTAACAAATCTCTCCGAGATCCTGTTTACTATCGCTGCAATCCTATGCCTCACCATCGTATTGGATCTAAGTATAAGATATATCCTACATACGACTTTGCTTGTCCATTTGTTGACTCTATAGAAGGTATAACACATGCCCTTCGGTCTAGTGAGTACCATGACCGTAATGCTCAGTATTATAGAGTTCAAGAGGACATGGGACTGCGAAAGGTCCACATTTATGAATTTAGCCGATTAAATATGGTTTACACTCTTCTTAGTAAGCGCAAACTTCTCTGGTTCGTCCAAAACGGCAAGGTTGAAGGATGGGATGATCCACGTTTCCCAACTGTCCAAGGAATTGTCCGTAGGGGTCTGAAGATCGAGGCTCTGATTCAGTTCATTCTTGAGCAGGTAAAAGACTCTGCACTGTATTTGTGGAATTATAGGAAATCAATGTCATTTCTAAGACCAGGAACAGATACCTCTTCCGCTGAAGCATTCATAATTACTTTACGCTTTTATTCATCCTTCTCGTTGGTTACACTCTTCTTTTCTTGTCTCCTCTTTGTTCATTGTTTTTCTAGTTCATTGGAGTTCATGTGTATTAATTCCATGTCTGTATGTTTCAGGGGGCATCGAAGAATCTGAACTTAATGGAGTGGGACAAACTTTGGACTATTAATAAGAAAATAATTGACCCGGTGTGCCCTAGGCATACTGCTGTAGCTGAAGATCGACGTGTATTGTTGACCTTGACAAATGGTCCTGATGAACCATTTGTTCGCATATTACCAAGGCACAAGAAGTATGAAGGTGCTGGAGAAAAGGCTACCACATACAGTAAGAGGATTTGGATTGACCAAACTGATGCCCTAGCAATCTCAGTGGGCGAAGAAGTAACCCTAATGGATTGGGGAAACGCGATAGTGAAGGACATCACCAAGGACAAGGATGGACATGTCACAGCATTAAGTGGCGTTCTGCATCTTGAGGGATCTGTGAAGACTACAAAGTTGAAGCTCACATGGCTTGCTGACTCTAACGAATTGGTTAACCTCACCCTAATGGAGTTCGACTATTTAATCACCAAAAAGAAGGTAAATTTAAATCATGCTTAAATACAACGTCGGTTCTCCATAGATGATGGCATGAAATCACTGATTGTTTCATGTTTGAATAGCTGGACGAAGGAGAAGAATTTCTTGACGTTTTGAATCCCTGCACCAAAAAGGAGACAATGGCACTCGGGGATTCCAATATGAGGAATCTGAAACGGGGCGATGTACTGCAGCTGGAGAGGAAGGGCTACTTCAGATGTGATGTGCCTTATGTGAAATCTTCAAAGCCCATAGTTTTATTTGCAATTCCAGATGGTCGTCAGCAAGCATTGGTGAAGTGAAACTTTCAGTAACGCAAAAACGCTGCTGATTTCCATTGGGAAGTCATCTGAGAATTATTGGCTTCCGCATAATGTTACTTTAAATTTGTCATCTTTGGTAAGACAGAGTTAACGGGAAGAAAAAAGCTTGTGACATCTTCTTGCCTTATCATTTGGGTTGATTTTGTTAGAAGTTACTTCTTTTGTGTATGCTTTCATTACATTTCGATTCAAAGGTAGTTCCTCTACATGAAGGGTCTTTGAATATTTCTTTACTTAAACCAATGCTTCGAAGAATGTTGTCTGTCTCTCTATCGCAGGAAACGAGTTCTGATATGGTTGTGATTCAGCTAGAAGTGCGGCCATGACGAGAATAAGGTACACTTTAAGAACTCAAGAGCATTGCATTGTGATATAATCATATTTATATCCATATATTTAGAGAAAAAAAGGACAGTGAGCCATGGCTTTAGATTTCCTCGAGTATACGGACCTAATAGTGGTGGAAACGATATTAAAGTATCGATCAGCCAAATAGACTCACGACCCCTTGTAGTTTACGAAGTTTCTTGCTTGATAAGTGTTACAAACTGTTGCCTTATGAATGGCAGATCACTTGGTCGATAAGGATTTAAGAAAAGCAAGAAACTTTTGGTATGAATTGTTTGTTTGTTGAACTGGGAACAAAAACAGAGAACGAGAAGAGCTTCTCATATCTTGGGTTGGAATCCAGATTTGATCCTGTTAACCTGTTTTGGTGACATCTTGAATGCCTTAGAAAGAACGTCGTTGGGAATAGCAGGGGCCGCGCCAAACAGCGTGGATGCGATAGACTGTGTCCCAGGAAGCTGACTGTTGAACGCAGCGATCACTGACGCTGGCCCTTTACCGATGTTATGTTGGAAGTGGATAAGTCCTTTGGGGAACACAAAAACGTCGCCTCTGTTGATAATCTTGGAAAAGAGTTGTCCTGAGGTGGTGAGAAAGCCGACGTTGAGCTGACCCTGGAGCACGAAAACAATCTCAGTAGCTCGTGGGTGTACGTGAGGAGGGTTGAGGCCACCAGGGGCATAGTCGATGCGAGACATGGAGACTCCCATTGTGTTGAGGCCAGGGACTTTCTCGACATTGGCTCCAGTCACCACAGAGCCCGTGGAGGAGTTAACGGCGTTAGCTGCTTTAGCCAAACCTTGGAAGAAGAAGTGTCCCGGCGTTACTTTTGTTGGGTCCGTACAGGGGTACCCATTCACCTTAACCCCTGTTTTGTTCACAAGGGAAGAGTAAGGTTCCAACCACAGAGCCATAATCACTGGATTTTTGCTATAATTATCCAATTATTTTTATAAATGCTATTAAACAAATGGGTTTTGTGTGATGGGTTTAAATACAAAAAAACCTTTGAAAGAAATTGAATCTTCCTCTGAGATATAAATCTCTACATCTTTCAAGAAATGAAACAGAGATTACGAAAAGGGTAATACCGCCGGATAGCTCAGCGACGCAAAGGTCTTGAAGCATGTCATCGTCTGCAAAGGTGGAGCTTGCGGCTATGGCCAAAATCGCAACAAAGAGAGGAGCAAAAGACGCCATTGTTGTGACGAGTTGAAGGTTGAAAAATGAGGGAAGATGGGATGATTTTATAAATGGTGATTGGTTTGTGTTGATTTTTCCAAACCTCCAAAAAAAGCCAAATTTTGGTTTAATTATTTGTTATGGTTGGTTAGTTTTTATGGTTAGGAGGCAACGATTGATCATACGAGGTGTTTCACTAAAAATAACTGAGTATGTCTAATCACCGAACTTTTAATTCCAAAAACAATATTTTTTACGTTAAAAAATATAATCTCAATTATATATATGTATATATATATATAAAGTTTTTTAAAACAAAATGTAACTTACTGGTGTTAATATATAAAAGAAAAACTAAAGTAAATAGAGTTTTGTGGCATCTGTGATTGAACAAAAAAGAAGTTTTTTTTTTCTAAGTTGTAGGTTTCACATACGATCTCAAAACATTTTGTTTGTTCATATTTCGGATATCAGTTGTATAAATTTTATAATTAATAATATGATTTTTTATTTAATTGACTGGTGATGTAATTTATTATTCGAATCAAAATTATATATTATTAGGCTTTCTTTCTGTTTTTCATTTCTATCGGTCTCCATAATTTTTTTATATTAACAAAATATCAAAACACGTGGTGATATATCACTATTTTTATTTATAATAAAGTCTATCGTATACTATTATAAATATTAAGTACAACGAGTTACTACATGTTATATATATATATATATATTATTTTAAAAGTGAATGGCTAGGTATTAATTGTTGGGTTTTTCTTCATTTTTTGTTAGTTTGGTACGATGGATTGAATTTAAAATATGTTAAAAAGATTTTTTTAGACCCAAATGAACTAAAAACTATTTGGTTTTGAATTTATTGGATTGATACAAATGGTTATAACACTTTAAACATCCGTATTGAAAACGTCATCATAAAAAGATAATATTTTTCATTTGTATAACATAAATGGTGTTCAAAGCATGAAATGCCACGTGAAGAGAACATAAATTTGGGCAATCATTCAAAACTTGGTGATTAGACTTAAAAGTTATTTTGGGATAATATATATATATATATATATACAGCTTCTTAGCTTTAAATCGTTCAATTTAAAATAAACCGACAAACTCTCTACTAGTCTGAACTGTGATTCAGAGAAAGAGAGAGAACTTAATTAAGAGAAACTAGTGAATTTTATTATTTTTGGATGAATTGAATCGAATGAATACAATCTCTTTATATAGAGATGAATGAGCTCATGAATCCAAGATTCCAAGAACAAAGATTAATGCAATCTTGTTCTTGGTTGTTATTAGAAAGAACTATATTCTTGAATCCGTGTAGAGAGAGAGAGAGAGTCATGTGCGTGCTCACTCTGTTTTTGATGTAGAAGATTAATCAGCCCGCGCGAGCTGAGTGGAACTACCCTTACGTGCTGAAGCTGAGTAGAACTGCCCGGGCATGTTGATAAGTTTGCCCGCGCGTGCTGAGATGAGAAACCTTCCTCTTGATTACTTAGACTGATACTCCCCTTCAAACCGATGTCCGGTGGAAAATCGACATTCAGTTTGCTTTGTAGCTCCATTGTTGAATTCTTACCAACAACATGGTTGAAGACTTCTTCAGAAAGTGTACCGATGATCCATGACATGATAAGTTGATCCGTTTGCAACCACGAATCATGTACGGGATTCGGAATATTCATTGAAACATCATTCTTGATTTCTTGAATGGTTTTGTGGCGGCTCTTGTATTGTGCCGTCGATGAATCCCAACAATCTTTGGCTCTGGAGAAGAGACTCAATTTGAGCTTTCCAGAGAAGAAAGTTGAAATGTTATTCTTGATTTTTTGAATTGTTTGAGGTGGTTCTTGTATTGTGCCATCGACGAATTCCAGCAATCTTTGGCTCCGGAGAAGAGATTCAGTTTGAGCTTTCAAGAAAAGAAATTTATAATTCGTAAGCTTTATTGTAACAAAGTTCGAAATATTAATATGTACTGAGAATGAGTATTGCAGTTGATTTGCCGCCATTGTTCAAGATTGAAACTGAATGATTGTTGTATAAACTTCCTGAATCCTCTTGGATTGATGATATTTTGTGGTTTTTTTTCCACAAGATGAAGGATTGTTGTATAAACTTCTTGAATCCTCTTGGATTGATGATATTTTGTGGTTCTTTTCCACAAGATACTGCCATTCACAAAATGCTCGATGGAGCCCGTGCGGGTTGCTGTATCTTGCCCGCGCGTGCTGATGAAGAACAAAACTGTAGACAGACTGTTCTGCAGAGAAATTTGAACGTTAATTCGAAAGTAAATTGCTACCATGAACTTGTTTGGATTTAGGCAGATGTGAAAGACTCTACAATTGCTGCCTCGTCATTGGAAAGATAAAAAATCACCGAAGAGAACCCGTGAGGGTTTAGTAAAGAGATCGGCGAAGGGAACGAAATGACTCATGGTTTAAGCACCTAAACCATGCTCTGATACCATATGAATCTTAAAGGAAAAGAATTACAGAATTGAAAGAGAGAGACGAGCTAAAAGAAACTTCAGAGAACTTTATTAATTTTTCGGATGAATTGAATCGAAGGAGTACAATCTCTTTATATAGAGATGAATGAGCTCATGAATGCAAGATCCCAAGAATAAAGATTAATACAATCTTATTCTTGGTTGTTACTAGAAAGAACTATATTCTTGAATCCGTGTAGAGAGAGAGAGAGAGAGAGAGAGCCATCTGCGTGCTCACTCTGTTCTTAATGTAGAAGATGAATTAGCCAGTGCGGGCTGAGTGGAACTACCCGCGCATGCTGAAATTGAATAGAACTATCCGCGCATGATGATAAGTTTGCCCGCACATACTGAACTGAAAAACCTTCCTCCTGATTACTTAGACTGATCCTAACCACCAAAATTATGTTATTTCTAATCGAACCTCTTATGACTTTGCATTATCATATTCACGTGATTATTTTTTTATTCAACTGTGTATGCTTCCCTGTCTCACTTCTCAAAATTTCCATTTTCTTTACTCCATTTGTATATATCATATATGTTAGTAATAAAATAAATTTAAAAGATTTAAATTGACTATGTATAATATTAAAGTGTACTTTATTTTCTTCTCGAACAATGATTTTAAACATATTCAAATCGAAATAGTAAAAAATGATTTATTAAAATTTATTTTTTTCACCAGCAATGATTGTAAACATATTCAAATAGAAATAGTAAAACAATATGATTTATTAAAACGTATCACGTATGCACGTATAAATGAAGAGAAAACATATAAAAACAAATTTATGGATAGTTACTAGTCGATAATTATTAAAAACAAATTCGAAACTGATATAATCCGATCGTTCGAAATCAATTAGAACTCGAATTATATTGGAATAAGATATAACGAAAAGGAAAAACTTTAGAAAATGTTGCTATGAATTAATTAAATTAATTGCCAATTGTAGGATTCTTAATAATAATGTCCCAAGTTGACGATAAAGAATCTAATTTATCAATTTGAGTCTGTAAGATTGTAGGGTTGTTAACGGTAGCAAGAGCATTTTATAACAATCTAAATATAGATCTAATCATATTTAAGAAAAGATCATGCAGAGTTTCACCTAAATACGAAGAACGATTCTTAGAGTTATCTGTTTTGATGAATACGAACGAGTGTAGGATGTGAGCTCCAAACGTACGAAGCCTCTAGAGTATCTACCCCGAGATCTACTTTTGCTTTCAACTTTTGATGCGAATCTGATCACGAACAGGGAATCAGTTCATTCTCTATTCGTCGTCTCTGTTTTGGGGCTAGAGTTTTGTTTCAGGGAAAAGTGTTATTTTATAATACTAAACTTTTTAGATATTTAAAAAATAATCCCATGACTATTTAATATTACATTTTGACAGTATACTTTCAATCTTCTAAAAGTTTAATGTCTCTTGTGTAATATTAAATAGTCATTGGATCAAAGTGTAATTATTGAAAAATTCAATAATATAAATATGACGAAAAACGGTTTTTCAGTACAGAATTCATAATCACACGAATCAAAACCCTAATAGCCACCAGAAAGAAAAGAAGAACAAAAAACACTTTGTTTATTCTCTACCAAAAACCGCACCAACGGTTGATAGCAGATCCCGATCTCGGCGTGGATATTGGTAGAGGACTTGCACAATCAAGTCTAGCATCCGTTCATTATATTCAACGAAAAAGGTAATATGGAATCGTTCCTAATTTCAGTTCTTCGTTGAAACCAATAAAAACTACTCTCGAACATGACTAGATCTTCAAATTGGTTGTAAAACATGCTTCCGCACCCGATTTAGTAACCTAACATCTTCCACTTGCCTAAATGTAATATCTCAAATAGTCTAAGTACATGTTTCTCCATATACATACATGTTTGTACATCCGATGTATAAACTTAATGATAAAATCAAGTACAATAATATTCGTCGGTGCTAGCAAACAAATATAATCATATTCCGCACTGATTGTCTTACAATCATAAGAAAAGACCGAAACACTCGTTAGTGTGTGATCTCATAGGTGTTAAGAAGAATGGTCGTGTCCCGCTCTCTTTGTTCAGGCCACGTCCCGCTCAGGCTGCGTCCCGCTCATGTCGCGTCCCACTCTTCTCGATCAAGTCGCATCCCGCTACGTCCTGCGTCCTGCATCTCGACGTCCTGCGTCTTGCGCCCCAGTGTCTTGCGTCCCGTGACCTGCGACCTGGTCAAGCCAATTTATGACCTCGGCGGTATCCTATACCTTGTTGACCGCTTCAGCTCATGCATGTTACATCTAAACTCGTACCTTGCATTTGTACTTGTATTTTCCTTGTTTTTCTCCTTTTCTACTTGTATAAATATGTACCTTTGTTTATAAAGAAATGCATAAGAGAATAGTTATTCTTATTCTCTCTAATTCTCTCGATCTTTTGCTCGCTCTTAATCTTTCTATCTTGCTTTCATTGATTCATCTTTTTTTTTACAAAATCAACATGGTATCAGAGCAGTGATCGAATCTCGAAAATTTTTTTGATCGATTTTGTTTCTTTTAAAATCTATTCTCTTTCAAAAGTTGTTTTCAGTCAAATTTTTTATAATCTCTCTTTGTTTTTGTTTCCCTTTGTTTTCTCGAATTTCTTGTCATAGATTGCTAAGGCCAATCTTGGCGTGCAAGTTTTTTGGGGTTTCGTGACAGGATCAGATGTGAAACCGGTAGATTTAAGTGCTGAATCAGAAAAATAGGAACAAAATAAGCTCATTGCCTTGGTTGTTTTACAAATTTCCTTCGAATCTCATATACTTCGTACATATGGGCACATAGAGTCTCCTAAGGAGCTTTGGGACGAAATGAAACAAGTTTTTGGCAACGAATCCAATCTTAATCGAGTGTATGAAGTAAAGAAAAACCTTAATAATCTAAGGCAAGAGGGAAAGCCTTTTAACCATGCTTTGGGTGATTTTAAGGAATTATGGTCAGAACTCGATACTCTAAGGCCTCATAGTGTGAATCCTGTGGAAATAGCTTAGAGGGCAAACCAGGATCAGGTCTTTTGTCTTTTATTCTCCCTTGACGACAAATACAACAACCTTATTCATCACATACTTTGCCAAAATGAGTTTTCCTCGTTTAACAAAGTTTGTATGATGATTAAAAGAGAGGAAAGGGGAAACGTCTCTTTAAAGGAATGATCGAGGAAGCTAATGTCTCAAAAAGCACCTCTGGGCAAGCCACTACTATCAAGCCTTTAAAAAAGCAGTTCTCTTATGAGTATTTCAAAAGGAAAGGTCATACAAAGGATCGCTGTTGGATCCTTCACCCCCATTTGAAGAACATAAGCCGTGGCGGTCAAGGTAAGGCTAGTATGGCCTCTGCGTCTGAGTTTATCTCCAAGGCAGACCTCGAGGGGTTTTACCAGATGATTATGGTTGGAAATCAAACAAACAAAGTGATGAAGAGGGAGGTAATGATATCTCTGCTTTCTCTGTTTTCTGAAATCCTATTATAATAGATTTTGGAGCTACAAATCATATGATTAAAAATCATTACTTACTTAAAGATATAAAACATCATTGTGGCTTTGTTTCTATTGCAAATGGGGAGAGTGTTCCAATTAAAGAAACAAGGAAGGTTAAGCTTCTCAGACATGATACAAGGGCTCTCTTCGTTCCAAAATTGTCTAATAATCTTATCTCTGTCCAAAAACTTGGAAAAGACCTTAATTGCTATGTTTGTTTCGATTCTAACTCATTTTGAATGCAGGATATTGAAAGCAAACAATTAATCAACAAAGGAAGGCTCTTCAATGGTTTTTATGTTCTTTAGTCTATGTATTGTAATCTTGAGTCCGTGTTTCTATCAAACTCAAATTTTACTAAAGTTTCTATGTGGCATGCGAGGCTTGGACACCCTCATAGCAAAGTTCTAAGTACCATTTTTCCTGATCTTAAAGATAAACATGAAGCATGTGAAGCTTGCATCTTAAGAAAGTACGTAAAAATAGTTTTTCTAAACTCTTTCTCAGTTTATAAAAACTGTTTTGAACTAATTCATTCTGATGTTTGGACAGCTCCATGTGTTTCCCCTGATCAAAAGAAATATTTTGTAACCTTCATCAATGAAAAATCAAAGTTTACTTGGCTTTCTACTCTCTCGTCTAAGAGTTGTGTTCATGGCGCATTTGTAAAGTTCCATAAGCATGTTTCAACTCAATATGATGCTAAAATAAAATGTCTAAGGATTGACAATGGTGGAGAGTATACTAGTCTTCAGTTTCGCAGATACCTTGAAGAACAAGGCACTACACACCAAACCTCGTGTTCTATACTCCACAACAAAATAGAATGGTCGAAAGGAAAAATAGGCACCTAATGGAAGTCTCGAGAACTATCATGTTCGATCGAGATGTTCCTAAAAAGTTTTGGTCTGATGCGATCATGACCGCATGTCACATAATAGAATTCCAACAAAGGTTCTAAAAGACAAATAACCTTATGAGGTATTAAACTCTACAAAACCTGATCTTGAGTACTTTAGAACTTTTGGTTGTGTGTGTTTTGTTCTTGTTCCTGACTCACAGCGAAACAAGTTGGAACCAAGGAGCACTAAAGCCATGTTCATACTCAGTAAATAAAAAAGGTTACAAGTGCTTTGATAAAAAAACACAGCATGTAATGGTGTCTCGAGATGTTATGTTCCTCGAAGATAAGAGCTTTCATGATAAAATCTCCTGGGAAGAGATTAAAGGAATCTCAAAACCAAATGATATAGGTTTGTCCCTTAAAAACCTAGTAAATGCTATTTCAGCAACTAACAATGAAACAGGTCCCCCGCCAAGTGTATCTGTGCATCATGAAGACCAAAATGACCAAGAAATCTCTGAAAATGAAAAACAAGAAAGCCATGATGAGATCATACATTTTGAGCACAATCATGAGGGGGAAACTAGGGCCTCAAATCATGAAAAGGAAGAACAAATCCATGATCACAACCAAAACGAGGATCATACCGTCGATGAAGTCGAAGGAAGGATTCTAATGAGATAATGCCTCAGAGAAGCACTAGAATAAGGCGACCAATCTCGGATTGGGTTAACAATCCTATTTAATGGCGTGGCAACCAAACACCCTATTTCAATGGCGTGGCAACCAAACACCCTATTTCAATGGCGTGGTAACTAAATATCGTATTCACAACTTTTTCTCTTTAACACTTCTCTCTACTGATCAAAAATCTTTTCTTAGTAAGATTGACAGGGATATCGAGCCATAAACCTATAGAGTTGCAGAAGGGAAGCCAAAATGGGAGGAAGCCATAACCGAAGAGCTAGCAGCTTTTGAAAAGAATAAACATGGGACCTTATTCATCTTCCTAAAGAAAAGAAACCCATAGGAAGAAAATGGGTATACAAAATCAAATATAAGAGTAATGGTGAGGTAGAATGTTACAAGGCTCGCCTTGTAGTGCAAGGGTATAATCAGAAATATGGGGAAGTAACTATCATCATAACAACCCCTGTTTTTAAACTTCATTCTGTTCACATTATTTTTTCTGTTGCTATCAACCTTAATTGGAGTTTATGGCAGATGGATGTTAAAAACACTTTCCTTCTAGGGGAAATAAAGGAAGATATCTATATGAAACCTCTCTAGGGTCTTCAAACATAAAAAGGAATCGTATGCAACTAAAGGGAGCTCTCTATGGACTTAAACAGTCGCCACGAGCTTGGTACACTAGACTCTTTAATGTTGTTCGAAAGTATGGTTTTAAGAGGAGTGAGGTTGATCATTCCATGTTCATCATTCGTAACAAATTTTGGTATCATCGTTCTCTTAGTTTATGTTGATGATATCATCATAACAGGTGATGGTAATAAAGGAATAGAAAGTGTTAAACGTTTTCTAAATGAAACTTTTGATATAAAGGATCTAGGTGAACTTAAGTACTTTCTTTGAATTGAAGTAACTAGATCTAATGAAAATTTATTTCTTTCTCAACGGAAATATGCTTTAAATCTTTTGAATAAAACATATAACTCGGATCTAAGCCGGCCATGACCTCTATCGTAGAAAAATTCAAAGACTTGCGTGAGGGAGAACCATTTCATGATATAGAACAATACAGATGCCTTGTCGGTAAGCTAATATACCCCACGATAACAAGACCTGACTTGTGTTATGCTGTGAATCATGTCAGCCAACATATGCATACTCTGAAGGAATAACATTGGAAAATGGTGGACCGAATTCTCCGATACATCAAGAATGCTCCAAGAAAAGGTATACTAATGTGTAAAAAACAACGATATTGTTCTAATTGGTTATTGTGATGAAAATAGGGTAGGTGACCACAAAGACCGGAAATCAACGACGGAGTTCTGTACCTTTGTCGGGGGAAACCTCGTCACTTGGAGAAGCAAAAAGCAATCGTTGATCTCTCATTACAATGCTAAGACCGAGTACCGAGCTATGGTAAATGAAGCATGTGAGCTCATTTGGATCTGGGCTCTCCTCAAGATCTTGGCCTCAAATCTTCACAGGCCACAGAGCTTCATTACGGCAATCAGGCGGCAAATCACATTGCCTCCAACTCGGTGTTCCACGAACGAACAAAACATATTGAAGTTGACTATCATTTTGTTCAAGAGAAGCTCGAAGATGGCATCATTGAATTCATATACACAAGAAGCTCAAATCAGTTGGCTGATGTCTTCACGAAAGCCAAAAGTGAAAAAGTATGCAATGATCTCCATAATCGAATTGGCCTCATAAATATCTTCAGTGCCAAGGCATTGTATTCAAGCTTAGTTGATTGTCCCTCGAGCTCATAAGTGGTCGTACTCTTTTTCCTTTGTGACTTTTTTGTCCCAATTGATTTTTTCATCGAAAAAGTTTTAATGAGGCTCCACTTATGTTTCTCTTGATTGCCTAAGCTTGAGAGGGAATGTTAAGAAAAATGGTTGCGTCCCGCTCTCTTTGCTCAGGCCGCGTCCTGCTCAGGTCGCGTCTCGTTTAGGTCATGTCCCGCTCAGGTCGCGTCCCACTCAAGTCGTATCCCGCTCTTCTCACTTAGGTCATGTCTCGCTGTGTCCTGTGTCCCACATTCTGCGTCCCGTGACCTTCGACCTGGTCAAGCTAATTTATGACTTCCGCGGTCTCCTATACCTTGTTGACCGCTCCAACTCATGCATGTTACATCTAAACTTGTGCCTTGCATTTTTACTTGTTTTTCCTTGTTTTTCTCCCTTTTTACTTGTATAAATATGTACCTTTGTTTCTAAAAAAATGCATAAGAGAATAGTTATTCTTATTCTCTCTAATTCTCTCGACCTTTGCTCGCTCTTAATCTTTCTATCTTGCTTCCACCGATTCATCTTTGTTTTACAAAATCAACAATAGGTTCATAACTAAAACGGTAGTTAATTAGTTTCACTAATTAAATAATCGAGATTGGCATCTAGCAACACTCCTAAACGAACGGATAACGTGAAGTAACATCCTTACTCATACGAGTAACAACTTTACTCACAAAGAATCATGGTGAAGATGATGTTAATATTTTCTTCCATCTTTACACCTTCGGATAATCCTATGCATGATTTTACTGTCAAACCTTAAGTATTATTAACTATGTTTCAAGCCAAATATAATCGACTGGTGAATGAACCCAAGAAACTCTTTTCTTCAATCAATCATGTAACTCCGGTCGAGGGTTTTTTACAGTGGTAGCTGACAACATAGAGCTCGAACTAATACCAAGAGTTTACGGATCCCATATTGATCAGTCACTAACTACGTAAGCATCTAATTACTCCTAATATCTATCTAGCTAGTATAGAAAAATACTAGGTGTCTAGAATTTAATAATAATAGATAGAATACCAGTTACTATACTGATCTCAAGTATAAGAAAAGATCTAACATTCCGATCCTCTGGAGAAATCTTATTGAGATTATGGGTAATTTAACCGTTAAGAATTCTCCCTTTAGGCTAGTTTAGTGATCACATCTCAATGTGAATCACTCACATATGTGATTTATTAAAAGATATCTACTAATTTCTTTCACCATAGAAACCATCAAATACATGTTATTCTTTTTGGATCACTAAAGTTTGGTTAGTGATCCAACAAACAAGAACAATTTAGACTAAGTCTTACCAAAACTTGACTCTCTTTATTATGATCTCTATCATAACATCAAGTTTCTAGACTTAATCATGGACTCTATCATACACCTATGACAATCATCAAATGAATATATATATATATATATATAATGCCAAATAAAATAAAATGATATCTAAAAATAATAAATAACTCGCTACTACTCTTTATAACAATGTCTAACATATGTTACAACTAGTTCCAGCTCACCAAGTCCCTCAATCCGATCCTCAGCTTATGTTTATCAAACTTATTTGACCCAAGCGCCTTCATGATCAGATCTGATGTGTTTTATTTTCCATCTACTTTCTGGATTTGAATATCTCCACGCTCAATGATTTCTCGAATAAGATGGTAGTTCTACAGAACATGCTTCGATTTATGAGGAGATATTGGTTCCTTCGCCTGGGCTATAACCCTGATGTTATCACACAATAAAGGAACACGTCCCTTTATTGAAGGTACCACACCAAGTTTATCTATGAACTTTCTCATCCAAACCGCTTATTTAGCCGCCTCACATACCGCTATGTATTCTATTTTAGTGACCGAATCGGCTATCGTAGCTTGCTTGGATCTTTTCCAACTTATTGGTCCCCCATTTAAGAAAAATACATAGCCTGAAACGAATGAGATGTCATCCTTGTCTGCCGAGAAACTCACACCAGTAAACCTTTCTAACTCAAAGATAGAACTTCCATATATGAAGAATTAGTTCTTAGTTCTTGTAAAGTACTTAAGGATGATCTTTACCAACTTCCAGTGTCCCTCACCAGGATCTGTCTGATATCTACTCGCCACATTTAGCGGGTAGGCTACATCAGACCTAGTTATGTCATGGAATACATGATGGCTCCGACTGTGCTAGCACATGGAATCTCAATCATGCGTTCTCTCTCTTCCTGGGTTTTAGAACAATCCTCCCTAGAGAGAGTAATTTCAGTGTCTATCGAAAGATAGCTTTTTTTGGAATTTTCTAAGTTGTATCGTCTTACGATATTGTTAATGTACTGAGACTGAGACAATCCAAGCAATCTCTTTGATCTATCCCTATAGATCTTTATTCCTAGAATATCAGTCGCTTCCTTTATGGAGAATTGATCAGACAACCATGACTTTGTCTTTTGCAAGACTGGTATGTCATTTCCTATGTGCAATATATCATCTACATATAGCACAGGGAAGACAATCGTGCTTCTACTAACCTTCTTGTACACACAAGATTCTTCTTCGCATCTAACAAATTTGAACTCTTAGACTGCTTTGTTAAAACAAATGTTCCAGCTCCCAGAATCTTTCTTAAGTCCATAGATGGACCTTTGAAGCTTGCACACCATGTCACTTTGAGATGGAAACGTGAAACCCCCAGGTTTAAAGAAAAGAATAAGAGAGAAAAGAAGCAAATATAACTCTAATGTGATTTCTATGTTTGATTATGAAGAGAGATTACATATTTATAGAAAAATATAGACAAAGCTAGCTAATGCATTAAATCTAGAGTTAGTTGAAAAGACGGGAAACACATGCATTAACTCTGGAGTTGGTTGAGAAGATGAGGAGTTGATGCATTAATTCTGGAGTTGTTTGTTGACTTAATGAAGTCTCCAAAATTGACTTAAATAATATAGGACAAATTTCTTTGATTCCATCGATGACTCAACATGTACGATATTTCGACACCCATCTTTGTCAACTTCCAACAAATAGCCAATAATATCTTTACCATCTAAGATGTATGAAGGCCTCTTTGGTCCTACAATCATTGGGACATAGCTCAATATTATCTTTTTTGTAGATTTATCCATATGTATCTTCTTAATGATGGATAAAAAAAATCATTGTATTTCACACTTTGCAAACTTTTATAGGACACTATTGTATAAACTTCATCCTTATCTGAAGCTCACTGTGACCATTCATCATTTTGTATCTTTTGATAATACCCCATATAATCACAATGAATTACTAACCATTCATTATCTCCTCTAACATTCATCCTACACAATGAAATATCACAAAATTTATCAATCAACATTTCACCACACGTACAACGTTATAGCGTAAGTTTCACCATATGTTGAACATTGCACCGCATGTTGTATAATGTTGAACGTTTAACCACACATCGTACCATATGTTGTACAACATTGCACATTGCACCAGACGCTGTACCACATATGGTACCACACGTTGTGTTAAATAGTAGCATGTTGTATACAACGTGTATGTACAACGTTCCTGCTAGTAATTAGCACAAAAATTGTATACACATGTTGTACTACAATGCGTGGACTAAGTATTAGCATATATATACAATGTGTGGTACAACGTTTGTGCTAGTACTTAGCACACGCGTTGTAGCACAATGTGTGTACAATGTTCGTTTTAAGTTCATCGATGAATATTGTACACAGCGGATGTGTACAATGTTCGTGGTAGTACTTAGCACACATTGTACACAATGCATATGTTCAATATCCATGATAAGTTCGTCCATAACATGTACACAACGTATGTGTACAACTTTCGTGGTAGTATTTAGCGCACATTTTATACGCAACTTGTGTGTACAATGTTCATGCTAAGTTCGTCCATGAATGTTGTACACAATGTATATGTACAACGTTTGTGATAGTAATTAGTACACATGGTGTACAAAAAAATGTGTATAGAACGTTCATGGTAAGTTTGTCCATAAACGTTGTACACAACGTGTGTGTACAACTTTCGTGCTAGTACTTTACACACACGTTGTGTACAACCTGCTTATACTTAGTACGAACATTGTACACATACAATATACAATATCAAATGTTGCATCAAACGTTGTACAACATTTCATGTTATATCATACATTGTATGATGTTGCACGTTACACCACACATTATAAAACGTTATGGCACAAGAATGAACCTAAATGCATATGAAGAAGAAGAAGACGAACGAGCATATGAAAAAGAATAGGAACGAGTATGAATTATCTCTGTTCAGATGCGATATTAGACCCAGAAGAAGATGGCTTTTACGTGGAGAAAGAAATAGAGTGTTGGGTTTTTTTCTCGTAAAAACAGGCAAATAAAAGGATTGACTATATCTAGTACATCAGCCAATCAGAATACACATTACATCAACCAATCAAAAGGCTTTATTTGTTACTAATATAATATAAGGAAATATGAAAGGAAAGAATGATATTTTGGGATTTACATTATTATTATAAAAGGAAAGTTCAATTGGGGTAAATTGTTAGTCAAATGTCACACAAAAAAATTTTACCTTCATTAAGGTCCTCTCAGATTGAAGCCCGTTAAGCATCATGTAACAGAATCAACGATTGAGTACTGAATTTGTTTCGTTGGAAGAACATTGTAATTGCTAGTGTTCATTCGAGTACTAAAAGTTTTAGTAGGATAGAGTTATCTTTTGTGAAGTGATTAGTTTGTCAAACTTGTAATAGCTATAGGGTTACCATTTTGGTCCATTTTTATGCATTGCCTCTATGGTTAATCTCTTGAACAACTTAATGCTTATGTTCCATGGAGTTTTCAGAGTCCAAGAGCTATGAGTTGGATTTACTTCCTCTCGGAGAACATTGTCAACATTGGACACTTAAAGTGACACGCTTATATGTATGTTGCTACCTACCTACCTACCTACCTACCTACCTACCTACCTACACACATATTTATATACTACTCATAACTTTCCTTCTAGATGTAATCTGAGATCTGTTTGTAAAAATGATATCTTGTAAAAAAATATGGATTTGAGCATAAATAAATGAAAGCCATGGGAGTCCATAGTTTATTTCTTAACAAATGTGAGACAACACAAAATAACATTTACTCATGTCTAGGTTTGGTCCTAGAGCATGCACATCACAATGAAGACCATCAACGGAATATACAAATCGGGATGTATCAGACTCTGATACCATATTAAATATGAGTTTGAGTCTAACTAAAAAAAATAGCTAAAAAATTTAGAGTTATTAAATACCATATATATAGGAACTCATATTTTTTTATCTTAACCAATATGGGAACACAACATAACATATTTATACCATTAGCATCATGTTAAGGTGTTTGATGTTTAATATAATGTGTCCGAAATCTTTTCTATTCGTATTCTGTTGGATGCATCAAATGTTTATGTCAGTGTGCCTTCTAAGTAGGAAGGTTGAGAATCTCTCTAGTCACTAAAGAGAGTTGTAAAAGGGATTAATTGCATTACATAACTTGAGTTTACGTAAAATATATATATATAGACATTTTGATATAGAAAACCCTAATTATATGTTAAATTACATATTTGTACATATACCTTTTATATGCCCCCTAAAGATGGATCATCTGTGATGAGTCCAATCTTGATACACAAGGAACTAAAGGTTGCCTTCGGAAGTGGCTTAGTGAGAAGATCTGCGAGCTGATCAGCCGAATCCACATGAGATATTCGTATGAGGCCACTTTGCACTTGAGTCCGAACTAAGTGATAATCTAGAGCAATATGCTTCATCCTTGAGTGAAAAACCGGGTTGGCAGACAAATAAGTTGCTCCAATGTTGTCACAATAGATGACCGGTGCAACAAAGAAGGTGATGCCGAGTTCAGAGAGGAGATTAGAAACCCAATGTACCTCAGCCGAAGTTACAGCGACGGACCTGTACTCAGCTTCGATAGAGGAACGAGCAGGGAGTCCCTTTTGTTTCTTGGACGACCAAGAAATAGGGTGATGTCCAAGGTAAACAATGTATGCACCTGTGGATGAAAGGTCATCACGATCACCTCCCCAATCAACATCACTGGATGCATGTAAAGATATTATGTTGTCAGCGGAGAAATAAATCCCATTGCTTCGTGTTCCAACTAGACAACGAAGGACCGTCTTAACGACTTGCCAATGACCGGATGTTGGGGCATGCATAAACTGAGAGAGCTTATTGACGACAAAGCTGATGTCGGGTCGAGTGAGAGATAAATATTGAAGGTTGCCGACTATCATGCGATACTCAGACGGATCAGAAAGGGGTTCACCGGCATTTAGGGTAAGACGCGTTTTGGATGCCATAGGAGTAGAGACGGAATTTGAGGTAGCCATATATCTGTTCGATGCAAGATATCATTGATGTACTTCTAACAAGAGTCCCTTGGTGATTCGAGTTGCTTCAATGCCAAGAAAGAAGCTGAGATTGCGTAGATCTTTAAGCGAAAACCTCGCGGCCAAGGAGCTTATGAAATCATGAACATGGCTAGTGGAACTTCCCATGACAATAAGATCATCAACATATATGAGCACAAACAGTCGTATACCACCCGAGTGAAGGATAAAGAGAGACTCATCTGATAAGGAGTTGACAAAGCCTTGTGACACAAGGTATTGTCGAAGTTGTGAGTATCATTCTCGGGGAGCTTGCTTGAGACCGTACAGGGCTTTGTTGAGCTTGCAGACATGAGTGGGATTGTCACAATCAACAAAGCCAGGAGGTTGAGTCATGAAGATTTCATCATACAAATCTCCTTGCAAGAAGGCATTATTGACATTGAGTTGTTGAAGAGGCCAGTCATTAGACACTGCTAGGCTTAGAACAATCCGAATGGTGGTGGCTTTGACAACTGGGCTGAACGTCTCCTGGAAATCGACACTCGGACGTTGATGAAACCCTTTGGCAACCAGACGAGCCTTGAAGCGATCAACAGTGCCATCAGATTTTCGTTTGATGCGAAAGACCCATTTACACCCAACAATGTTTTGAGCCTTTTCCGAAGCAACAATGTCCTACGTGTGATTTCGAACAAGGGCATCAAATTCCTCATTCATTGCTCGACGCCATTGAGGATACTTTAGAGCATTGGTGACGGTGGTTGGTTCTTGTTCCTGCCAAACACATATAGTATTGCAAGACATCCTTTGAATCAGTTTTGTGATGTTATTTTTGGCCCTTGTGATCATGGGATGCACATTAGGCGCCCTTGAAGGAACGAGGCACTCTGCAGGTGGAACCGTCAAGAGCATAGTTGGTGGATCATCAGTTGATTCCTTGAGATCATCGGACTGTGGTGAAGGATCGTCACGCGTGGGCGATGGAGAGGAAGGCTCGGCCGAAGATGGTGCTTGGAGTGGCGAAGAGACTTGAGGAATACGAGTGGTTGTGGGAAGAGTAGGAGAGGAGACGTCAATGGGGGTAGAGATATCAGAGCTCACAATACCATGTCTCCACGTATGATTCTGACAAACGGCTACTCGACAGTGGAGCTTCACACCACATCACCTCCGACTTTCAGAATCTCTCCATGCCCTCTTCAACTTGAAATTTATTGCTTCATGATGTGCTTTGTGTGCCGGAATTCAAGAGAAACCTGATCTTCATTCATAAGTTATGTCAGACTAATGTTGTCTCGGTTGAATGCTTTGCTCATGGATTTCAGGTGAAGGATCTAAACACGGGGGACAACAATTGTGAAAGGCACATCTAGAGATGGTGTTTATGAGTGGCCACACATTTCCCCTTCCGTGTCGTCAGTTTCTCATTCAGTGTCATCAGTTTCAGCCCTTTCCACGTCTAAAACCACTTTGTCCGAGTGGCATTCACGTCTAGGTTACCCTGCCTGTTCGGTTCTTAAACAAATAATTTCAAAGTTTGAGTTGCCATTGTCTCAATCTCATTCATCATTGTTATGCAACGCTTGTTCTAGCAATAAAAGCCATAAGCTCTCTTTTCATAATTCTACTCTTATATCTTCTCATCCAATTGATATCATATTTTCGGATGTTTGGACCTCACCGGTTTTCTCTAGCGATGGCTTCAAGTACTACGTTTTATTATTTGATCATTTCACACGTTACACACGGATTTATCCTTTGAAACACAAATCTCAAGTTCACTCCACATTCACCCGTTTCAAGGAACTTGCAGAAACACAATTTTGTTCAAAGATTCAGACCTATACAGCGACAACGGGGGAGAGTATATTGCTCTTGCCTCGTTCCTCGCTTCTCATGGCATCTCCCATCTCACCACACCACCACATACCCCCGAGCACAATGGCATCTCTAAACGCCATCACAGGCACATTGTCAAAACTGGACTTTCTCTTCTTACCCATGCCTCCTTACCTCTTTTCTATTGGTCTTTTGCATTTAGCACCGCTGTCTATCTCACTACTACAGTGTGGTATATGTTGAAATACACTCTTTTGGACATGAACAAGAACCACAATAGCCGCAGTAGGTAAGTCCAAAGAGCAACAAGCTTCGAAGACGGATGCTCTAGATAAGGGAAAACCAAGCACACATTCTTCGAACGAAGTGGATCTGCCAGATGCTGAAGTTGAAAAGGGTCGCTTGCGGTTTGCTTCGAAACCAAGTGGTTATCTTCACATTGGTCACTCCAAGGCAGCACTGCTAAATAAGTATTTTGCTGAGCGTTACCATGGTCAAGTGATTGTGCGTTTTGATGACACCAATCCTGCAAAAGAAAGCAATGAGTTTGTGGACAATCTTTTGAAGGATATCGAGACACTGGGAATCAAGTACGAGACTGTAACATGGCAATTACTTTTACGAATTATATTATCTTAAAAGGACATCTTTTATCTTGTGGTTGATCATCAACCTAAGATAGGCTCGACACAATCAAATGCCAGAAAAAACACACATTTAAGTTCCTCTTGCAATTTTAGTTCGAATATATAATTGTCTTTGAGCTCGAAAGCTAATCTCGAAAAGGTTTGTTTTTGGGCTTTATATACAGAATAGAAAAACAAGGTTTTGTTGGAAAATAATAAATCATCTACACGGGGCCTTGTGTTTCATATCGTGTGAATGTTTGTAATAATTTAAATTTCTTCTCTTCTATGTGATAATCAATCTAAAAGTATATGAAAACTTGATATCCACAAGGAGTTGACATATATATCTTCGGGATCATGAAAGTCTTAATAAACTCTATTGGGTATCCTGGTCCACTTGTCCACTTATTTGAAGTTTACTTGGACCGGTCCACAGCGCATGTCCCTCGTGGTCTATCTTCAAGTGCATCTTTTTTACTTTGGGACATATATCATAATTCATATTATAACCAATAAATATATTTCAACTAGTTTTTGTAATTTTGTAAATTCAATGGACATTATATTATATTTTGATTTGTTTTAATTTAATTATTTCGTATTTTGTTCTTCAATTAAATTTAAATTCTTCCTAGAAATTTGAATAGGAAGTAAAATATAAAAGATATAAAAAGTTAAAATATAAAAGATATAGAAATTTTTTTCAATTTATGGACCGATAGTATATTAACATAACTTATTCCAATATTATTATGTATCTCCAAATATATATATATATATATATATATATATATACTCGCTAATTCAACACTACGTGTCTACCACATTGGGGTCATGAAATTAAAATGGAGATCCATGTGGTCATATGTGTTTCCACATTACCAATTTTCATTTAACAATATTCTATAATGGGTCAGCCAAATAATACTTAAAACTATGGTCAATGCAACTTGTAATTTTTTATATATGCACTTATATATATATATTCACATATTAACTGATTTATTTTAGAAATTTTGGAATAAAAAATTTATTCTCTTCTCTTCATTTTTTTTCTCTTTTGATCTGTTTAATTTTCAAATTTTATGATTTTTTCAACAAATTTTATAAGGCCCAAATATTTCCACTTTTTGTAAACATCTTCGTCTCCAAAATGCTCATTGCTACATGTCAGAATGGATATGTGTATGTCATGTTACGATTATCACAAATAGATTGACATCGCAAAAAACGTCGGAATATTTCAAAAACTATTGCAGCATAAATTGTTGTTACAAAGTCCGTAGTAAATTATTATGTTTCGTATATTGTGAATATTTTTTCTCAAAGAATATAAACAATTGTCTAACATTTTGCGTTTTGCGTTTCTTTATGAATTTTTTGAACCTGGGATACCTCAAAATTGGATCAGTTCATGTTGTTCATTTATGAATATTTAATGATATAAATTAATACAATATTTGTTTAAAGATTCCTATTTAAAAAAAATATTAAAAATTATTATTTTTATAAATCTATTAAAATACCAAAAACTTAAGAAATAAACAAAAATTGGAAAAAATAATCATGTAACATTTCAAATTAACATAATTATTATTTCTTATACTTAAATAATTAAAAGAAACCCCGTTCGGAGAGGATCACAACTGAGCTTAAAGGGATTAATTTGACTTTCTATATTATGTTTTTTTTAAATATTATTTTCTAGTTGGGGAAAGTAAAACGAATATATAAATATGTCACACGTCAAATCACATGTCTTGTTACTAAACTTAGGTTAATTAATAGTAATCAGCTATTATATTTATAATTTATAATGATTGATCGTTTAATGTTAATTTATTCTTCAATTAAGTCCAATATATGCATTATACACAAATGTATATAATTTATTTATGCATATGCGAAGTCACGTGATGAAAACACTACGTTAAATGTATTTAAGCGTATATTACAAGGTCTATATACATGTGGAACATGTAATCAAAACATTTAACTTCTTATTGTCAATTAAAATTATTCATATATTTTATTATTGTTGAAAATTTTGGACATGACATTAAATAACCTAATCGAGAGCAAACTATATAAAAATGGCTCTTCCTCAATCATAAAAGTTCAAAGATAGCTCCAATAGTCATTAGCCCATTAATTACCCAAACTAAATATTCACAATATGCATTCATTTGATTGTATAAACGTTCCATTTTCTTTTTCTGAATCCTGATTAAATTTTATAAAAAAAATATCATGACTCATTATTAATAAGCAAGAGACCATATATGTATGTAAATGTTTAAAATTATATTAATTGTGTGTGTGTATACGCATATTTAAGTTTGCATCCCAATATTTTTAATAAAATGATATCAATTATGGAGTTAAAAAATGACCTTAGGGGCATTTGAAGGGTTGACATGGAAGAAAGCAATTGAAGGACTTGACTCTTCATATGAGATTAGAAGATTAGGGTTCATGTTCATGCATATCTCTTTTGACATTCCACATTCACCTCGATTCTCTAACCAATAATAATAACAATAATAATAATACAAAGCTTTCCTGAGTGTATTAATGCATTTCAAAAAGGAATAAAATCTAGGTATTGAAAAACTACAATTTTAAATATCCCAGTTGGTATAAATATCTATGATGAGACTCTTTTTTGTTATTGGAATTATATGTTTATAAGAAAGTCCTCATTAGAAAATTAGATGAACGGCGGCTGCCCAACTAGAACTACATAATCATTAAGATGAATATATATAGTATACGATAATTTAAATTAGTATATGATAGTATTGAAATTAGTATATAATAAGGTATTATTTCTGACCGAGTCTTAATATTAAATTGTCAATGTTTAATAACTCCTTACTAAATAAACAAATAAACATATGATATCAGAATATTATGTATCTCCACTCCAATAATATCATAATTGTTTGGAAAGTTCAATTCAACTGATTTAGTATTATTTAAGTCTAAATTTCACATGGAAAATAATAATAATATGATATATTCATGTGTGTATAGTTAAAACTTAAAAAAAGTCTAAGATTTCAAATGTCTAAAATTCAATATTTTATTTATAATAATGTTTTTTATGAAATTTGAAATACATATGAATTACCAAATTATAAAGGAAGGTTTGGCTCTCCCATACTATATAACTAGCTAGCATGTAAACTTAAAACCACAAATATATATATATATATATATAAAAATATCATCACAAGTGCGAAAAACAAAGAAAGATATAAGACCTTTAGATATAAAATATATTCTTTTTGTAAGATTTTGAGTAAAAATTAAATTTTAGAACCACATTTAGTAAATTTTATTTTGAAATCCAAATTTAGAGTCTAGACATGAAATTCGATTTGTATTTTTTTAGACGTTAAATTTCAACGTTTTAATTTGAATTTTGACCAAAATATCAAAATTATTAAAATACCTTTGAAAATTTATTAAAATAGCATAATTTATATATAATATATGATTAATTTGTATCTATTTTAAATATATTAATTATATGTTTCTATATGCTCGATTGATTTTATATTGATTTAATTTTAAACATGTTTTATTATTTTTATAATTTTTTGTAGTAGTATGTTAACCTATGATTAATTTGAATTTATTTTAAAAATATTAAATTATTTTAAATGCTACTTATAAATAATAATAATTATTAACATTTTATATATTTAATTAATAAATGATAAATAAATATAACTTATAAACAATACATATTTTGATATTTTTTTACAAATATCTTAACTCAAACTCTAAATTTAAAAATAAAACAAAAATTAAATTTAAAGTCTATATAAAAGCTGTAACCTCGAACATTGGCATTGTCCAATAAGCAATTTGATATTCCATTCATTTTGAAATTTAAAATCTAATTTTAAATTTCAAACAAAAAAATCTTCAAAAGAACATGCTATCTGCTAAATTAAAATGTGGAACCAAATTGTCAAAATACATTTAATGATAATATATAATTATATTATTAAAATTAAACATTTATATATATATAGATATATGTATAAATAAAGATTGAAAACTCTAATAATAATAAACTCCAAAAATGTCATTTGAGTTAGTCTTATATCTTATAATAAATACATCCTTTTCATTAGAAAAGATCGATATTAAAAGAATCTTATTACAAATACAACGATCCAATTTTATTTAGAGCACATTCACATGAGCACTTTCACTTTCACTGAAACAAACAAGAACGTTATACTCTTTCTAAAGCATGTAGCCACGAATTGGAGGAAAAAATTGAATAGAGAAAAAACATCATTCTTCATGGTCATATTATGTTAAGATAATAAACTAAAAGTAAGTAAATTAAACTTCGTCAATCTACGAGTTGGCCCTGATCCAATCCACATAAGTGTGAGTTGGGTTAAGTTTTTTTCAGCCCATATAAAAAATAGGTTCATAGATTGGGCCAGAATATTAGTCGACCCATATGGATTAGTCCATATGGGATATGGGTTAACTCGCATATTGCATTAAAGTTATATATTTATTATATATAATTTATATATATATATATTATTAATGATATATAATTATAAGATTTTTTTTATAGAATTCAAAATATAGTTATAAGTCATCCATAAAGAAGAAAATTATGTTTTGAAATTTTAAATTTCAAAGAATTAAGTTAAATATTTTTTATTTGAAATTTTGTATTTTTATTTCGTTTATTTATATTTTTATGAATTATTTTAATGTTTTTAAATTTCAAAGTATTTATATATATAATTTGTATACATAATATTAATAACATAGAATTATAATATTTTTATAGTAAACAAATTATAGTTGTAACTTGTAAGCCATCCACGTAAATGAAAATTATGTTTGAAGTATAACTTTCAAAATATTTTGTCAAATATTATTTTTATTTGAATTTTTAGATTTTTATTTGGTTTATCTATGTTTTTAGGAATTATTTTTATGTTTTGAAGTTTTAAAGGATTTAAAATATTTTTATTTCAATTTTTAGCATTTTATTTAGATTTTTATGGATTTTTATATACTTTTTATAAATTATTTATTATATGATTATATAAAAATATTTCAACTCACATGTCAACCTATATAACCCGTGGATTATGGTACTATGGGCTGATTCATAAAATTACAGTCGATATAAAATATGGATTGGTCTAGACTAAACTAAAAATAATCCAACCTATCATGAATTGGGTTGGGTATGGTTACTTCATTTAGCGCCCCTGGTTGGAATGTGTAAGATAAAACACAAAGTAAGAAATGAGAAAGAATAATAATTCCAATATGACTTGTTGGAACCATGATACAAATAGGAAAAATGATAGAGACATGATATACAAAAAGACGGAAAATAGAGACAAATTATTACAAACATAAAAAGAACTATAGTGTCAGTGATCCAAGTCTACGAGGGAAAGGAAAGACCATGATTAAAAGAAATGGAAAGAGAATATAAAAATGTAAAATTTTCAATGAATGGTGTAATAGTGGAACAATGGATGATGATGATGATGGAGAACCATAGGTGAACCAATATGTTGAACCAATTGCAAGGATCAACCATTAGAAAAAAAATCAACTGGAACCACGACATTGATGTGATGACAAATGGTTGGGAGGAAAAGGCTCTAGGTTTGGTAGAATTTTGGTAACCATATAGGTAACCATAGAGTTTATAACATTTGGTGAGTAAATGATCAATCATACCAGAGTGTGTGGAAACAAGTCGAGGCTTAGCTCCATTAGAACCTTATGGTCAATAGAATTGATAAGAATTTGGTGTAAAAGATGGTATTACGGTTGAAAACTGATAGCATCAAAGGGTGGACGAATACTTCTCTATTGTTTATCTTGAACAACAAGATTGAATGTTTTGGATATAAGAGGCAATTAATCCAGGAATAAAAAATGTATCGTCTCACAAAAGCAAACGAATCGTTAAACCCATAAAAAATTAACAAATATTTTCTTTTGTTTCTAGTTTGAAATTAGGAATCCAATCCATATTCAAATTTTGTACAAGAAAAAATATTTTGTTTTTATTTATTAGACAAATTAAAACATAATCTTAAATAATATACAAGACCCTAAAAGTTACTACAAATACATAATTAATAAAAAGAACAGAAATTATTAACGATTTTGTTACAAACAATAAAATGTATCGGTATATTCTAATAGAACTATAGAACATGCTTGATTACCCATTTGACCAATAATATAGTTGGATGTATATATATACACATATATATTATACGATATATGCATATATGTGTATAACATGGGGATAATATAATAAGTCATGCTCCAAGCCTTCAAAATAATAACCAGCCACCACGTCTCATTAAGTCTAACCACATGTCTTTTTATTATTTTAAATCTCCCTAAACTAATATTTCAAATATTAACAATAACCGAATTTTTGAAAGTCGGTTCATCTAGAGATTGGTACAATGTAAATGTATATATTGGGATCTCTTACTTACGAGCTATTAAACTATTCCGTCCAAGTGAGTATATTTGTTATTCGTATCTCATCTAAAGTTTTTGGATATTTCTAATTCTGGGTAACCGTCATATATTTTTAAATCGAATATCCACTAATAATTTTCGATTTTATTTTAAATTAACAATATATATATATATAAATTATTTATTTTTACATTTTTATTGATAAATTTATTTATTATTTTACAATAATACATAAATACTATGATATTTTCATTGAACTCTTAAAATTATTTCAAAATTGATTTACGAACGCAAATATTATTAAATTGATCAATTTTTCAAAATTATTTAAAAACTTTTACATATTATTGTGATATTAAAATTAATGTTTATTTATGTATTGTTGAAATAATATGATGTACATCTAAATCAACGTTCTATTATCAAGTGGATAGAATCAAACTAAACCCATCAATAAATTCAATAGTATAATTTCTCAAATCTCAATTACCACTCAACTAAAAAATCCCATATTCAACGAATGACGCAACATTTGCGATCTAATTTTGATAAATTGATGAACATTTAGAATATTCCTATCAACTTAAATATTAATACATAACAAAGAAAAATTATAGTCTCAATTAATTAAAACTCAGTTAAAAAAAATTCAATGTGTTCCTTATTTGTAACGATATAACAATAATGACAACCTAAATAAAATTAGTTAACTTAATAAAATATGGTAAAATGTTCCGTCGGACGGTATTACCACTCGTTCGAACACCACATAATTTTTAACTCTAAATCCGTAAAAATAAAGTATGTTTGGCCGGGTAGCTTCTTCGCTTTGTCAAATCCTCAAATGCTCGATTTAATTGTGTGATACTCGGACAGAATGATCCAATTCTTTGAATGCTTCTTTCATCCTATAGGTTCTTTCGGATTGAGCACATTCTCGTTCGAGCCAAGTGACCAGCAATGTCATCCATACATTGGTCTAGAGAATTCGATTGAATCGAGCAATTCCATGCTTGAGCCAAGCGTCTTCAGTTCCTCCAGCTTTTTACTCTCGTTCGATCTGCTATCCTTATTGTAATAATGGTTTAGTGTTTCTTGGCGTCTTTATGGGATTGTTATCCATCTTTTAGTTCTATGTGAACGAACACGTTTCAAAACTTCTTTACCCTAACCCTTGTTGTTGGTCGTGCGATTTGTGATGATCTAAAATTTCTTGTTTATCATAATATACAAGCTCATGAATACATGTGGACCAAAATATAATTCATGTATGTTTCTACCAATCTTAAATGATCTATAGATCTAAAATAGTGTTTATGTATCCATAAATTTTATATATAAATAACAAAATGAATTTGATATTAAAAATGCAACAAATCAAGGATTTGTGATCAGATCCGCTTTGTCGGATATTAACTCATAATATTAATGCTAAAGCTTTTGAATATTCGGTTTTTTAATACAAATTGGTACGATTCTGAATTAAAATAGATATTTCTTAATATTTTGATCACCTCTAATTTCATTGACAATATTTACAACACAATTGTTATTGTTATGCATACATTATGATGAAGTGCTATATTAATAAGTAAAAGAGGTAATTAATTTCACAAAAAATATTCAAACCGAAATTTGGAATTTGAGCGGTTTAACCGAATAATCTCCGGTTTAAACTGGTCAAGTTTTCATCAAAATGAAGGGACCACAAAATCCTTGGTATCCACGACAATGGACGGTACCTAGTTTCAAGTTATAAAATACTTTTATATATATTATAAATTAATTATAAATTTTTTGTTTAAAAAATCAATTTCAATATTTTTTAATTACATAATATTAAAATACGAGCTTGGGTTGCCACATGATAACGCTTTGGTTTGCCCCAGGTGCAATGCCCCTGACACGGTGTGAGGATGACTCTGATATTGCATTTCGTCTTCACGCAAATACATATACACTTTGCACATCCATCAATATACGATTATATATATATATGAACTTATGTAAATGCATATCGATTAAACCACGTTGGTGCAATTTAGCCTTACTCCGAATATAGAAAATATTCAAAAATTAATCAATTTTTTTATGTATTTTAATTTATATATAGAAGTTAAATATATCTAATTATACATCATGTAATAGTCTTTCATCTTAAATTGAGTAAGTTTTTAATGATTTGAATAAAAATGTATATATTTAAAATGATAGTATTAACGGATATAATCCGTGTGATTGATACGAGAATATTCTCCGAGATCACACGAATTATTCTGATGATATTCTACGAGATATTCTGAATATTTTCTGATATCTTATTTAATACCGTAATATTTTCAAATCTGCGATTATTATATTTCCTTTTCCATAAAATATTGTATACTATATAAGAAAGAATTTTGTGATTAATAAAATAACGGGTAACGACTTCTTACAAAATGTAGTCATATATTTATCATGGTATCAGAGCCTCTTCTAGGGCTTCTGTTTTTTTTCTAGCGCTTTGTTATCGACCAAAATCTCGAACCAAAACCCCAAACACAAAAAAGTGCATCGACAGACTCCTTCGATCGACGCCATCTATGGTGTACCGAACCCGACGCCCTATGGCGTACCGAACCCGACGCCTATGGCGTACCGAACCCGACGCCCTATGGCGTACCGAACCCGACGCCATATGGCGTATCGAACCCGACGCCCTTTGGCGTACCGAACCCGACGCCTTCCGGTGTATCAATCCATGAGCGTTTTTTTTTCCAAGTTGGTCGTCCACGATTTGCACGCTCCAACTTGAGGGAGGGTATTAACGGATATAATCCGTGTGTCACACGGATTATTGTGATGATATTCTACGAGATATTCTAGATATTTTCTGATATCTTATTTAATACCGTAATATTTTCGAAGATTGTATAATATTCTGCGATATTATATTTCCTTTTTCGTATGATATTGTATACTATATAAGAACGTATTTCGTAATTAATAGAATGAATGGAGAATTGATTCGACTTATTCCAATGTAATCATATATTTATCATATAGACAGTGTAAGAAGATGATATAATATATATATATATATATATATATGTGTGTTAATATCATTATATAAACGGAATGAGTCTGTACGAGATAATATTTTTAAGATGTTTTACTTGAAATTCTCAAGTCATTTATATATATACACGCATCAAATGTTGCGTATATATCTATGAAGTGACATTAGCAACCGTATGTATACATATATTATGGAATCCACGTAACCAAGAATCTTCTTTTATTTTTTCGTTGTTAAAAGGGTCTCATAATTGGTGTGAAAAAATGTTAATACAATTAATTAGTTAGTTAATTAATTAAGGGTTTTCTAAGCGTACAAAAAGCATACAAAATTCTTTATGCATGTGATAACACTACATGTGGATATGTGTAAATCTACATAAGAACTCGTTAAATTAACTTTCTTTGATTACATACCCTTTTATATATATATATATATATATATATGTCCTACATGCAACAACTAACTCGATGCGATCATACAAATGTTCCAGCGAATGGAGTCAAGATTGAATCGCCTTGAAGAAGAACAAGGAACCCATACGTGATACACCATCGACTCATGAAAATGGTGTGGAAGAAGTAGAACAATCAGATCCTCAACCTAGACGACGAGAATGTTGAGTACCACCACGATATAATCTTGAGGAGGAGGATGAAGAGTTGTCGAGACGACCAATGCGACACCATATCATCCGCGAGGATAAATATTCGAATGAGGAACCGGCTAACACGAAGGTAAAAAATTTAAAATTAAAACTACCTAATTTTGCTGGACGAATTGACCCGGAAGCCTATCTCGATTGGGAGAAGCGGATGAACAATAATTTTGCGTCCTACGTGTATACGGAGCGCAAAAAGGTATAATACATTGTGGCTCAACTCATGGATGGTGCACTCACTTGATGGGATCGAGAGGTCATCACTCGACAACATACAAGAATTGAACACGTCTCAACGTGGGACGAAAGGACAGCCCCATGCGTAAAAGGTACGTACCCCACCCTTCGATCGGGAATAACTACAAAGATATCGTAAGTTAAATCAAGGAAATAAAATTGTCGAAGAATACTTCGATGAATTTGAGCATCTTTGCAATAGACTAGAAATTGACAAAGATGAAGATAATGTGATGGTTCAATTTTTAAACGGATTAAAAGAACAAATCTCTAGAAAGGTAGAAAGACAATATACCATGATCTGCAAGATATATTGCATTTGTCTATTCAAATTGAGTAACAGATCAAGAGAAAGCAAATGATAAGCCGAGAAAGGATACAATCCAAGGATGGACGATCGGTCAATCCCCAAAGATGCTAGAAAACCCAAGGATGGACGATCGTTCCAAGGGAAAGTTCCTGAGACATTACGAAATGTCAAAGGAGAAGGTAATAATCTAATTTCTTTGAAACCAATTCGTACTCGTGAATTTATATATTTTAAGTGCAATGGCATAGGGCACATAGCGTGAGACTACCCTAATCCGTGAGTCATGATCCTCGCTGATTGTGGAGAATACAAATCCACGAATGAGGAAGAACAACATGGAGATGGAAGTGACGAGATCGAGTATCGAGAAAGTGGAGAATTACTGGTAACACGGTGTGTTTTGAGCACGAAGATCAAACCTCAAGAGACGGCGCAACGTGATTCGATCTTCCATACATAATGCCTTGTCAAGGATAATGTATGTGGACTTATTATAGATAACAGTTCTTTCACTAACGTTGCAAGTGTCTATATGGTAAAAAAGATAGGTTTGGAGACAAAGAAACACCCCCACCCGTATAAGCTATAAGATCTCAACAATAAAAAGGAGCTCAAAGTAACCGAGCAAGTAACGTTCCCTTCAACATAGGTAAATACCATGATGAAGTACTTTACAATGTCATACCAATGCAAGTAGGACACATCCTACTACGACGTCCATAGCAAATCGACCGCGAGGTAACGTAGGATAGAAGGACCAATTTCTATTCCTTTATCATAGACAAAAGAAAGGTAACACTAGCATCTCTTAGTCCCTCACAAGTATACGAAATGTAACTGAAGCTAAATTGTTAGGACAACAAGAACTCAAATTTTTATATAGAAGCTAGTGTTGTTCGAATAATCAAAGGCCGCTATTACTAATTGTCTAAAAAAATGTCTTAACAGACCAAAGCACGATGGAGTATCCCCCGGAAATCACCAATATACTAGAAAAATATCACGATTTATTTCCTAAGCAGATACCGGTCGAACTACAACCTATACGAGGCATCGAACATCATATCAATCTCATCCCAGGAGCATCATTACCAAATCGAGCAGTATTTCGTATGAACCTTAAGAAGAAAAAAGAGTTATAACGGCAAGTCCAAGAGCTCATGGACAAAGGCTACATCTGATAAATCTATGTCCATGTGTTGTCCCCGTACTACTTATACCAAAGAAGGATGGGACTTGGAGGATGTGTGTCAACTGTCGGGCGATGAACAACATCATGATCAAATACCGACATCCCATCATGCGGTAGGAAGTTAGACGAGCTAAGTTGGGCAATGATCTTCTCCAAGATCGATCTCAAGAGCATATATCACCAAGTCCGTATGGGAGAAGGTGATGAATGGAAGACGGTCTTCAAAACAAAATAAGGGCTATACAAGTGGCTCGCCACGCCTTTCGAGCTTTCCAATGCTTCAACTTATTCCCGAAAAAATTGAAGCTATTATCCGACTATATCAAGAGGCTTTCACACCTCTTGTGGTGTCCATCACTCCACCCCAAATACATCGACTTCAACCATCAACCTCCATCCTCCATCTTGTTCGAAAGAATCTCGAAGAGCGCCATTAGGCCAGTCAAGAGATCCTACACCATACTCCACCATCATCCACAGTCAACGGACGACTTATTGCAGATTGTCGTTAGACCACTCAGAAAATCAACCTTGATACCCCGAATCCTAATAAAGCGATCAAGGTTAACAGATTCTCCATACGCGTCTCGAGTTCCCATCCCGAGGTGTCTATCAGAAAATAAAAGAAATTGGAGTAGAATTTATAATTTCTAGACATCATGTTGGTTTTGGAAATAAGATCTTTTTATTTTATTATCGAAATTGGTCAAATGGTTTTGGTCCCATATACGACCACAAAACAATGATGTGAGAATTAGACTGTGGTTTTAAAAACTTGTCTTAGGAACGATATTATTAAATACGAGGATACGAAAGATAAATCAATACAAGGCGACAACGAATAGCATATGTTTAACTTAGTAAACCGTCATTGTTAAATATTGAATAAATTTTACCTCCAAAAAGGTGAGATATAATACCGGATGAAGAGTAGATTACGAAATAAAAATTCGATGATGTAAATGATGAATATGATGATTTAGATATAATGATAATTGATAAAGTAATTGTATTACATTCAGTACAACTATTAAGCCTTTTTTCATCTACGTTAAAACTTGAAATGCAATTTCATAAACTAGGTTTTCTAACCCAATGGTATTGGCCAAAGTCACACAATACCAACGTGATTGTGTTAGTACATTCTATAGTCAACATTTAATGCTCTCGCGACACACGTCAGTGTTGTTGCGTTAAGTAACTCACTGGAGTTAGAGCTGAGTTGCCCACCATGATCGTGTTTAATTGCTAACTACATTATATTATGATTTTTAACATTAGGGTAACACAATTGTATTGGCAATGTTCATAAACTCGAACCGAACGTGAATTCTTTCTCATTTTTTAAATTCATAGAACATGTAAAGATCTCTAATCGAAAATTTTCCAATTGTGTTCGTTCCTCACCGGAAATTCTAAATTCGATATTATTTTCGATTCTACAAAGGTATATCATGTCGGTTTGATTTATTTTCATTGTTTTCGTATATAATTAAGTTTAGAATAATTTTATGGGTAATGTTAGTTAGATTTAGTTGTTTTAGTATGAATTATCATGTTTTCATGTACTGATTTAGGTTTATTTTACAGAACTAGATCGGGTTTATTCTGTTAGGTCAGTTTAGTTCGAGTAACATGGGTTAATGGTGTTTAGTTAGATTTAGGTCATTTTTTCAATTGGATTGGTTTAGTTTGTTTAATTACGTAATGGTTTCGGATGAGGAATGGTTTGGGCAGTGTAGGTCAGTTAGATTTGAGTTGATTTAAGATTGAAATAGAGTTAAAAATTGGGTTGGTTTAGCGTTGGTATTGAGTTGGAAATTAAATTAGTTAGGTTTGCTGGTGAGTTGGTTTTCGGATTCTAAGTAATTTTTGTGTTTTGTAAGATGTCTCGATTTGTTTATGGATGTGGTTCAACGAGTTTGTTTTCCAAGAACATTTCTAGTCTCAAAGTGACTCTAGAGATGTCGATTACTAGTTCACAATCATGTGGATACCCCATCTCTTTCACCTTTTCCACCAACTTCTCTGCAACGATAGCCAACAACATCAGTTATGCGGTGCAAAAAGATTATCGTGAATGAACGTCACATCCCGAAAGTTTCGAACATTGATGATCTACTCTAACAGCCCGAAAAACATATCAACATATTGGTTACATTTGGAGAAAGTTTCTAATTCTGATGAAACCAAATATAAACAAAATTTTTTCATTTTTTCATATATCCATATATATTCAACTTATGATTTAAAAAAATATTTTTGTTATTTAAGGCATATATATATACCTATATATATAATTAGTAATAGCTTAAATATCAAATAAATTAATAAATCTTTAAAAAATCTTATTTCGTACATATATATACATGAAAGTATGGAGAATAAAATATTTTGTAATAAATGGTATGTCTATAAACAAGATAACTGTTTATAGTCGAGGTTTTGGTGCTCATAATCTTTACTAAGATTTTCTGTCTTTTAATTATCTTAATAATGTGATGCACAAAATATATTCATAAATTGAAATGTTATATATGTTTATGATTATATTTTTTGAAAATGTACAATATACCTGAATATCTATAACCACACTTATATACATGTATACCCGAAATTTTACATAAAAATCTAAATGAAAACAAAATTAATTAAAATATTTAAAACAAAACACATTTATAAGAAGTAGTGTACAACCGGTAATTGAACGGGATCATGTGGAATTTCCTTTACTTCATCTAGTGGTCATTTCATAGATGCATAATAAAGAAATTACAAAGTAAAAATATATAAATAAAGGTAGGATTATAAATGGAGTTGTAATCTCGGGCTTGGGGCCTTACAATCATAACCCGAGGAACCCTAAAACTATTAATTAAATATGTTTTCATATGATAATTATTGTTGTAGTTAAACAATTATACAAGCAGCACAAATATTCTTTTATTTTAAATATTGTTGACCAGACGAGAAGAAGATAGACGACACATGAAAACTATAACATAAAACCCAATAAATACATAATTATTTAGCCTAACACTAATTAATTAATATTACTACCAGGTGGCCTAATTAAACTTCAAAGACATGCTAAATATCATGATTAGTTTCACAACTCATTCTTATTTTTTAGACTCCACCACATCTAATATTCATGCACATATTTGAAGTGGATATTCATGCACTTTTTAATATACAAATCTTTCATATATGTCGAGTCTTAATCTTGAAGATGTGAATATTCACATGAACTTTAAATTTCATCTATAAAAAATATATTATAACTATAAATAATAATCTTTTTAAGTCAATAAACATTTATAAACTTTTATTAGCCCGAACACAAACTCGTGTATATATATATATATATATAAACATATAACTGTAGGAAAAATTAACAAAAGTAAAAACATAAGACGATTTAAAATCATTAATATATATTTAATATAGGATCCAACAGATGCTTTGTCTCAAACTAAGAAAGATACATTAATATAAAAAATAAAAAAATAAATCTAAAATATTTAATTTTCTGATATCCATAATTTTGTATCCCACATTTTATATATATGAAAAAATTTATTTATAGTTTTCTCGATATAGTTTAATATAATCTATGATTGTAGTTAATATGAATGTAGAAATCCTCTATGTGTGAGAGTATATTTTAGTTTTTGAAGACTTGTAGAATATGATTACTGAACCAATAACCAAAGAGATGAGAAAATATCAAACAGTATTCGTTTATTTACTTGTCAATCTTTAAGTTTACTTGCCAGTTTTTACAATGTACTAAAGACCTTCATGGATAACTCCCCTGAGTTAGACGTAAATACAACCTCAACTGTTTCTTCGCTCAGTACAGTATTCAATTAAGTACACCTAAAACCTTAGAACTCTCTCGTTCTCTGTTTCGTGTACTCCAATGATACTTCTCAGAATGGTTAACCTTCTTTTTGTTTTCCAGGTCAACTTATCTGTCTTTCGCTCAGCTCAGCAACCACTCCCGGTTCTTCAGCCGCACCGTCATGTTGATCTCTCTTCAGCATTGAATCCGCTCGATTCACTTTGACTCCTCCTTCTTCTCCTTAGTCTTCTTGTTGACCAGTCCACCTCGATTTAAATTCATGCTCCTTAAATATCTCAACTTCCTGAAATAACAATTTTAAACTGCAATCCTATTTTTTATTGCATTCACAATCTCCCCCTTTGAATTCTTATCACAAAAACATACGTCAATCAAACATACAGAATTCAAAATAATGCAATAAAATCATTCAGGCACAGAACAATCACAATACGAGATCAAACAACCTAAAATGAATTCACGCAACTAAGTCCAGACCATTTTTAAGTTCAAGCATGGAAAAATAAACATTAAGTACACTTAAGAAATTGTCTTTAAATGCACTTAAAATAAAATGAAGAACATATGGGAACACATCAGTTCCTCTTCCTTTTTCCTTTGCTCCTCCTTGAAGTAGATTCCTCACGAATCTCTTCAATCTCTTCATCCACATCTTCCTCGTCGTCTTGCATTTCTCCCCCTGTTTATGTGATAAGATTTCAAACCAGATTAGACACAATATAATTACAAACAAATCACACAACAATATAATTACACTTGATTACTCTGAAAACGCAAGATCAGTCCATCGATGGTTCGGAGCACTGCACTTAATGTTGCACTTAAGGTTCGTCTCAGTTCCGTAAGCTCCTGAACTGTGCTATTCTTGGAAGTTCCAACTGTTGAAGCAGATGGCATCTTCGCCATATAATGCTTTTCCAAGATAATCCACGGTGGAGTATTCTCTCGAACCTCATCTTTCCCAACTATATTGACAGCTTATTGAACCAAAATGTTCTGAATCAGACAGGGGAATGGAAGAATGAACTTTGTGGAGTTAGATAACCCCAAACCAACGATCAAGTCCAAAAATACTTTCCCAAAGTTGATGGGAATATCATTCTTCAAGCAGTAGAGAAAAACTGCTGTATCCTGCCTTATTGCGTCGGATTTCTTGTTAGGCACCCAGTTTGTGCGGGAAATTTTGTTCAGCAATGCATACTCCCATTGAAGTTTAGAGTTTGGAATCTGCCCTGGCCAGGAACTTAACCTACCCTCTGTCAACTCCTTTGTGACAGCATCCATATCTAAGTCCAACTGAAGTTCCTTGGCCCGAGTAACCGGAATATGCGAAATCCCCAAAAACTCGTTTATTACCTCTACACTAAACTTGAATACATGACTACGAACATACATGGTGCCAAACAGAGCAGAGCCTGGTTCTTCAATCTCAGGAATGGGATTCGCATAGAACTCATAGACGAGTTCCTTACACACAGGGGTCACAGTGGTGACTGTGTTTGTCAACTTCCTGTTAACCAGTAAGTCCCACACAAATAGATGCTGAAATTGATGCACGCTAAGTCCTCTCTCAGAGAAAATCTCCCTTTCCTTAAGGGTTCTAAGCCTACTCAGATATGATTCCTTGTACATTTTGTGCGAATAGGCTTTCGAAACAGAGAGAGGGGTATCTCGTCTTGAAGACGCAGAAGATTGTGCACCAGATGCCGGAACAGGTCTCCGAGTAGACTCCGGTGGTGATGGGATAGTGGACGGAGCAGCACTCGATGGAGGAACCGAGGTAGTATAGGTATCTCGTGGTGGTGTTGAAGTAGACGTACCCCTTGGCTCAGTGGAATAGGGATGTGGGTCATTCTGTGGGGTCAAGACGGAGGGGACCCTGATATCGCTATCGGGATATGTACGAAGGTGGACCATGGAAGATGCGCCTGGCCTCAGATTCTCACGTTTGTTTGGTGCAAAAAATTTCGTCGCCATCACCTTGTAACGACAGCCATTTACACGAGAAGGATTTCGTGTAAACACCAAATCCCCCATCTTTACTTCCTGGTCATCAACCAGGAGAATGTCGTCTGCACTGAAGCCGAAATTTGTGCTACGAGTCTGCATTTTTGTGTCGAAGAAAAATCTACAAATGGAAAAACTACTGCTTTTTTTCTCGAGAGAGATGGGTTAGGGTTTCAGAAATGAAAGCAAAATGTGAGATATAGAGGTTTAAGAGAAGTTAAGTGCAGTTGCAGAGAAAATTTAGGAATTTTGAAAAATTTGAATTTACTGCACCACTCACATCAGCCCACGAAAACATCCCATCACATTAAAAAAAAACTGCTGGTCAATTTGAAGGAAAAAAACACTCAAGTGCAGTTATTACTCATCAGATCAATGTGAACTTCTTGACATAAAACATAATAAACGGAATCAAAGCAGAATCAGACCGTTAAGAATTAGTCAAAAACTGTAAAAGGCTGATTGTTTAAGTACACTTACTGAAAATTGTTCTCCACTTAAAAACAATATGTTCTATTGCATTTCTTTTTATCATTGTTTCTTTTTCTCCCTTCTCTTTCTTTTTTTTTTAATTTATTCAAACCACTCATTTACAGCTTCTAGGACGTTGTTTAGATATCCTTTTGTTCATATAACAAGCTCCTTGACTATCTTTTTTTTAGGTATACTCTTATGCACACATAGAGGAGTATTTAAGCACAAATTTTGGTTTTGTGTCATACGACATTATAGCTGAAACTGAATATCTCCCAACTTAGACCTGAGCATATACTCATGACAAATAAATCTTATTTTTGCATATGAATGCACATAAAAGTTGTTAGAGGAATAAGTAGAATTTTAAGTGCACTTAGATCATCAGATAAAAGAACTGTAGCTTTCAGATATATAAACAGTGTTGAGACACAGAAAAATGATCATTTAAGTGTACTTAAATCAAGCAGACATTGCAATAATTTCCCTCTTCTTCGTAAGATCATCAAACACTCCAAAACACAATTTCACCAAAGTAATACGCAAGAAACGATCAAAGCTCACAAACACCAAGTGACTTTCTCAGAGAAATAAACCGATTTAAATCAAGGGGTTTTGTAAAAATATCTGCGAGCTGACGTTCCGTAGGCATATATTCCACTTTCATTTGTTTCTGCTCAAATTTTTCTCTCAGAAAATGATGTCTTATTTCTATATGTTTCGTTCTAGAATATTGAAAAGGATTTTTTGAAATGTCTATAGCAATAGTATTATCACACCATGCAGTAAAAGTTCTTGATTTCATACCGTAGTCCATAAGCATTTGGTTCATTCGTACCAGTTGAGTGCAACAACTTCCCAAAGCAATGTATTCAGCCTCAACAGTAGAAAGAGATGTTGAATTTTGCTTTTTATTGTGCCATGAAACTAAATTGTTTCCGAGAAAGAAACAGCCTCGAGATGTACTTTTACGATCATCCGCATTTTCTCCCCAATCAGCATCACTGAAACCTACAAGTTCACAATTAGTATCTTTGGAATATAATATGCCATGCTCTGCAGTACCTTTGACATATTTGATAATTCGCTTAACAGGAAGCAAGTGGGATTTCTTTGGTTTAGCTTGATATCTGGCACAAATCCCTACACTTAAACACAAATCAGGTCTACTGCAGTGAGATAAAGAAGACTACCAATCATGCTTCTGTATAATTTAATCTCAACATCTTCGTCATCTGCATCTCTTGTCAACTTTGTTGTTGTTGACATGGGGGTACTTGCCGATTTACTGTGATCTAGTTCAAATCTTTTTTACCAGATTTCTGGCGTATTTACTTTGAGAAATGAACAGTCCATCGTCGAGTTGTTTGACTTGTAGACTAAGGAAGTAGCTTAGTTCTCCGCACATGTTCATTTCAAATTCCCTCTTCATATTTTGCACAAACCAGTTCACTTTTTCCTGCGATTTCGAACCAAATACAATGTCATCAACGTATATCTGTACAACCAATAAAATACCATCTGAATCATGAATGAACAATGTTTTATCAACTCCCCCTCTTTTGTAGCTGTTCTGCACAAGAAAGCTTGTGAGTCTTTCATACCAAGCACGAGGTGCTTGTTTTAGTCCGTACAGGGCTTTCTTAAGCTTGTAGACATGTTCTGGACTATGTGGATCTTCAAATCCTTTTGGTTGTTCTACATATACTTCTTCTTGAAGTATTCTGTTGAGAAAAGCACTATTCACATCCATCTGAAACAATTTGAAGTCAAAGAAACACGCAACACCAAGCAATAGACGAATTGATTCTAGTCTAGCCACTGGAACAAAAGTTTCATCGAAGTCCACTCCTTCTACTTGAGTATAACCCTGTGCAACTAATCTCGATTTATTCCGGACAATCTCACCTTGCTCGTTTGTTTTGTTCTTAAACACCCATTTCGTGCCTATCACATTCAGGTGCATTGGTCTAGGGACTAAAATCCAAACATCATTTCGAACAAATTGCTCTAACTCCTCATGCATAGCTTTGATCCAGAATTCATCGTCTAACGCATCACGAACACACTTTGGTTCTATTTGTGAAGTAAAGCACACAAATTTTACCATGTCATGATAGTTTATTCGTGGTTTATTACGTGTGTGTATTCCATCCTCAAGATTACCAATAACATCCTCTATAGAGTGATTTTTGTGTACCGTTATTTGCTTCATATTGGTTCGAGGACCTTCATGTTCCGAAGCATCTCCATCTATTTCACTTTCAATCGTATAATGGTCAGCAGGTGCACTTAAGTGTTCATGAGTTGAGTCTGTTTGTTCTTGCACAGTTTTTGACAAAAAGGAAAAATAACACTATTAGTTGAATGATCCTCATCAAATACAACATTTACTGATTCAATAACTTTCCTTGTTCGTAAGTTGAAAATTCGAAAAGCAGTTGTGTTATTTCCATAACCGAGAAAAATTCCCTCATCACTTTTTGCGTCAAACTTATTTTCCTTGTTCGTAAGTTGAAAATTCCAAAAGCAGTTGTGTTATTTCCATAACCGAGAAAAATTCCCTCATCACTTTTTGCGTCAAACTTATCAAGGCATTTTCTATCGTTCAGTACAAAGCAAGTGCACCAAAAAACATGAAAGTAACTCAAATTTGGACTCTTACCTTTCCACAGCTCATATGGTGTTTTCGACATACCTAGACGAAGATATACACGAGTAATGATATAACATGTTGTGTTTACCGCTTCTGCCCATAACCTGATAGATATGGACTTTCCATGCAGCATTGCTCGAGCCATTTCTTGCAATGTCCTATTCTTCCTTTCAACGACTCTGTTTTGCTGCGGTGTATTGGGTGCTGAGAATTCGTGAATGATACCATGCTGTTGACAAAATTTGTTAAATACGTCATTCTCGAATTCTTTTCCATGATTGCTCCTGATTCGCTCAATGCAACCTTTAGTATTTTTCAATTGAAGGAACAGAAAATGAAACAGCTAGTGAATTCTATCGTATCGTGGGAAGAGCTAGAGGAGAAGTTCATGACACGATTCTTCCCTCAAAGTAAAGCTCAGCTAGCCAAGAATATTCCTCTGAAACTCTCTGTTCTCATTGGACCCATCAAGTCCATGTGCACCAGTTCCAAGATTCTTTCTGTCCTCACTTCGGGCATTCGTTTATGATGAACTTCGATTTGTTTACCTAGCTGACAAGGTTTACCCGTTTCTGATTTTCTAACTTTAGCTTAGATATACCTCTTACTGCTGCAGAATCGGACAGTTTCACCAAAGATCTGTAATTTACGTGTCCTAGTCGCTGATGCCACAATGATAATACGTCGTCTATTGCTTTAAGGCACATTTTCTCTTCAATCCACACATAACAGTTATTTGAGGACCGTGATCCTGTAAGCACACATTTATTATCAGAATTTATCACTAAAAATTCTTTGTTAGTGAACTTAACCTGGTGATGACTGTCACAAAATTGGCTGATGCTAATCAAGTTAGCCGTTAGACCCGCAACAAATTGAACATTTTTCAATGCTGGTTGTCCAGGTGAATTGAGATCTCCTCTCCCAAGAATTTTTCCTTTGTTCCCATCTCCATACACTCCCTGCATTCTTAATTTCAACAAAATTTGAGAGTAGTTCTTTATTACATGTCATGTGTCTCGAACATCCACTGTCAAAGTACCAGGTATTAGTCTTTTCATTTTGGGCAGAAATGTATGCAACATTGCAGTATAATTCACTTTTCCTTACCCAGATTTGTTTTACATTTGAAGACTTACCTGCATCATACATGTGTTTCTTGTAGCACATACGTTGCTTATGACCCTTAATTCCACAGAAGTAACAGACAACTGAGTTCCTCTTTCTGTTCTTACCATAATGCATTCTCCAGTGGTGATGTCTGTGGTTCTGTGTTGAAATACTTCTTCTCTGATTGTGGTGTTGGTAAGATTTCTGATATTGTGCTCTAGGTCTGTAATCAACAGCGTGAGCATTCCAATTTCTTTTTCTGTTAAAATTTTGTCTGTTCTGGTTGTTCTTTGGAGCACTATGAGTCAGCTGTCTTTCTTTCCATTTCATACTTTCTTTTAGATCTCCTCCAGAAACAAACTTGTTTTCTGTCTTGCTTGTATTCCCAACTGATCATCTCGTTTTCATACGTATTTCTTGCACGATTTAGGAGACGTTTTTGATACATATGTGATGTTTTACGTATGATTCCGTATCCGTTTTACTTGCTTTCGTGCTTTTCATGTTCTTACAGGTTTTTACGCGTATTTGGACTATTTTGGAGCTAAAGGAACATGCACGGAGCTAAGGAGCAACTTGGGGATCATCACGGGACAAACGGGACGAGATTGAGCATGGAAAAGCCTCACCCGGTCGGGCACAACCCTTGCACGATCGGGCAAAACCTACGGCCAATTGTGTGGACCATTTAGCACGACTCGAGCAAGCATTTAGGACCATTTTGCCTTGTGCCCGAGCGGGCACACATGCCAGGCCCGATCGGGCCCCATTCCAGCACCACAGGACGCGCAGAAACTGCCCTAGCCGCACCCGAGCGGGTACACTCACTACCCGAGCGGGTCGCGACCCGTAACTGCTCAAAACTTAAGTAAACTTAACTTAAAACATAAGGGAACTCGTGGGAAATTTTAGGCAACAATTGGACCGACTTAAAAGGCTTAAAAGGAGGCAAAAAGACGCCATTAAAGCAAGCATACAGAGGAGAAGAATTCAGCAAAGTTAGAGCAGATTCTTGCGAGGAGATAAGCGAGGAGCATGGGAGATCAAGCACCACCACTTCGGTTTTGTTTGGTTTTTATGTTCCTTAGACTCTCTACTATGTTTATGTTTCTTTACAGACGCATGAGCGAGTAGTTTGTTTGTTCTAGGAGAAGGGATTAGCCCTTGGCTATCCCGAGACCGCTTTTGATCTATTTTGAATGCATCTTCCCGTTTTAGTTCATCTATTCTTTATCTGAGTGCTATAATTTACTTGTGTTTACAAAGGCCACGTAAATACATGTCTTAGAGATTAGGAGAAGGACCGAAAGGAGAATTCTAATCCTAGAAAATCAGGTTTAGGACAACCGAGGTTAGGCCACGAAAGTAGGGTAACAACGGTTGAGGGTGAACGGGCGAATCACAGAGTTTATGGGTTTAGTTCAAGGTGTCAGCCACGAAAGTAGGGGGCAACTTGTCTAGATCACGTGTCTATGCCTTGAGAGAGGGTAGATATCATGTTAGGATCGTCCACCTTAGATAGCTTTAACTGGGATTGCATGATAGATAGGTTGATCGTTGGTTTCGGTAGTCTTGTGGTGAAACCGGATTCCTAGGACGTTTGTCTCATCGTTAGAACCCAAGTAGTTTAGTTTACTTTCAGTATTTTATTCTTCATCACCACTCTTTCGTCAGCAAGTTTGATTCGTAGTTCGGGTTTAGGTAGCATTGCGTAGTCTCTGTGGGATCGACACCTAAAATACTACACACGTGCCGTGCACTTGCGGGTAGATTAGGTTATATTTAACTCTGATACGCATCAAGTTTTTGGCGCCGTTGCCGGGGACTATTGTCAACGCGTCTTAGATTCGAACCTAGAGTCCTTCTTGCTTTGTTTTTATTTTTGTTTTCTTTTCTTTCGTTCCTTCTACGTAAATTGTTCTTTGTTTGTCCTTTGCAGAACTTTCAGGTCGACAAAAGATGGATAATCAGAACGGCAATGGACAGATGCAATTACAGGCTCCTCCACCACGTCGTCTAAGGGATTACGTGGTGCCGAACATGAACAACGTGCAAACAGCCATAAGGATGCCTGCTGTTGCAAGAGAACAATTCGAGATTAAGCCAGCGATGATCAACATGCTTTATCAGAAGCAATTCATGGGTGGAAACCATGAAGATCCTCATCAGCACCTCAGAGACTTCCTCGAACTTTCAGGTACGTTCAAAATTCATGGAGTCTCTGAGGATGCAATCTTGCTGCGTCTTTTCCCTTTTTCAATTGGGGGAAAAGCGAAAGCTTGGCTGCAATCACTCCCCGCCGGATCTATCACCACTTGGGATCAGCTCTGCACACTGTTCCTATCACGCTTCTTTCCTCCGAGCAAGACAATTCAGATGAGGGGGGAAATCACAACATTCAGATGCAGAGATGGAGAGACTATGTTTGAGGCGTGGGGTAGATTCAAGGATCTTCTACAGTCATGCCCACACCATGGACTTGAGCAGTGGTACGTTATCCAAACTTTTTATAACGGAATTTCAGATGAGCACCGCATGAGGTTGGATAACGCTGCCAGAGGATCATTCATGGATCTGAGCGTCGAGGAGGCATTTGAGCTGATTGATAACCTCGCCATGAACCACACCATGTGGTCAACCCCAAGAGGTATGCCTACTAGCACTCGTCGTTTATATGAGCCTAACCAGAATAGAGCCATGGGTAATGCAGCGAATGCTATGTACTGTGCGAATTGCGGAGATACGGACCATGTAGCGTATCAATGCACAGTACATGAGGATTACGAACAGATGTATTATGCCCAGCAGCAAGGCAACACACAATTCGGGAACACCTACAACCCGAATTGGAGGAATCACCCGAACTTGTCATATCGAACAACTCAACCGGTGAAGTATTCGGGGTTTCCACAAAGGCAGAATAATTTCCAGCAAAACAACCAACAACTCCAGCAAGCACAGCAAGCCCCGCAAGCTCCTCACCCTCCTCAAGCCTCTTCATCAAACCTTGAGGCGGTATTGCTCGAATTCATGAAGGAGCAGAAGCAGCAACAATCGATTCGAACCAAATTCGACGCGGATGTTGGGACAGCGATTAGTGAGCTTAAAACTCAAATGGAGTCTCTGAGCACTCATGTGAAGATGAAGCAGGAACAGCAACAACAGGAGTTTAGATCTCAGATGGAGTCTCTGAGCACTCATGTGAAGATGTTGGAAAACTCCATAGCACAACAGGCCGCCTCATCCTCTCGGAATCCCGAACAGCTTCCCGGTAAGCCCGATCTTAACCCGAGAGAGCATGTGAATGCTATTTCTGTGTGCAGCGATGATGAGGATGAGAATCCGCCCTCAAAAGAGCGAGGGGATGCTGCTGGTACAACTTTGGATAGAGGAAGAGGTAAGGTTGCGATTATGGAAGGAGTCGAACCAGATTTAGATAAGCCATACGTTGCTCCTCCGGCGTACGTACCTCCGATACCGTTTCCTCAACGATTGATAAGCAGTAACAACCAAGAGAGAGTGGGCAGATCTACAGAAGATCTCAAGAAGCTAGACATCAACATGCCATACGTGGAAGCAGTCCTAAAGATGTCTAATCGTGCCAAATTCATCAGAGAGGTAATATCCAAAGAGAAGCACACCGAAGAGAACGAGACAGTAGCACTCACCGAGGAATGCAGTGCAATTCTTCAGAACAAGCTGCCACCTAAGCTAAAGGACCCCGGAAGCTTCTCCATCCCATGCAAAATAGGTAATCTCGATATTGAAAATGCTTTGTGTGATTTAGGAGCAAGCGTGAGTATCATGCCACACTCAGTTTTCAAGCGGATGGAGTTCGAGAACCTTAAACCGACGAAGATGTCTCTACGCCTCGCGGATCGTACGGTAAGACATCCGGTGGGAATCATTGAAAACGTTCCCACCATGGTAGGTAAGCTTTGCATTCCCACTGATTTTGTTGTACTTGAGATAACGGAAGACGCTAGAACACCTATTATTCTTGGTAGGCCGTTCTTAGCTACTGCAGGTGCGACGATAGACGTACAACAAGGAAAACTGTCCTTACGTGTCAAAGACGAAACGATCGAATTCATCCTGCCCAGCCCCATGGACGAATCACAACTCAAGGAGTCTTGCTTTACAGTAGATTCGCTGGACGAGTTAGAGAAAGACACACACGATCAAGTAAGTCCATCCGATTCTCTTTTACGGTATTTGACACAAATTGGCGATAATGCAGGATTTGCGGACGAAGGAGCTGAGGTGTATACGAAATTCATGAGTGCCATTGCTGCACTAGGAGACGTCCCATGGAAGGAGATACCACGTGATATACATGCTGGTTTCACAATGGAGAAGTCGTCCGAACTTGAGCCCGACCCGCCGCCTTATTCTCGGTATGAGTACGTTGATTCCGATAAAACATATCTTGCTGTTTTAAATGCTAACATGAGTGCAGATGAGATGAGAAGACAGCCCACACGCGTGAAGAAGCGTAAGAGGCTCAGCTCTTCAATATGTATGTACGGGAATTATAGGGAGGACAGCCACGAACCTTCACTCGAAATTCAAAGGAGGCTGCACCCGCACTTGCACGAGGTAATGGAAAAAGATGTCATTAAACTTTTCAACGCAGATACCCCTTATCCAACCTTAGACAGCAAGCAAGTGAACCCCATGCATGATGTGCCTAAGGGATGGCACGACGAGAAGACCCTACCTCATGACTTCCAATCAGGTGATTTCGTTCCACTTTCTAATTCTCGACCTAAGTCTTTAACGGGCAACCTACTGTCTTATTGGTCTGATCCTTTTAAGGTACGAAACGTGGAACTATGGAGTGATGCGGGTGACACGTTCAACGCCAATGGACAGCGGCTAAAGCTCTACCAAGCCGCTCAACCGATCGAAAGTGGAAACTCCATTTCCCTTTCCGATCCACCCGTCGCGCACGCATGAGGAATGGAGACGTCAAAGCTTAATGACGTTAAATAAGCGCTTTCTGGGAGGCAACCCAGCTATTTGTTTTTACTTTTCATGTTTAAGACTCAGTTATTTAATTTCCATAAAAAAAACAAAAAAAAAAACAAA
>CM071874.1:3725240-3783035 GCA_036759665.1 Gynandropsis gynandra | reverse complement strand
TACAGAGGAGAACAATTGAGCGAAGTTAGAGCAGATTCTTGCGAGGAGATAAGCGAGGAGCATTGGAGATCAAGCACCGCCACTTCGGTTTTGTTTGGTTTTTATGTTCCTTAGACTTTCTACTATGTTTATGTTTCTTTACAGACGCATGAGCGAGTAGTTTGTTTGTTCTAGGAGAAGGGATTAGCCCTTGGCTATCCCGAGACCGCTTTTGATCTATTTTGAATGCATCTTCCCGTTTTAGTTCATCTATTCTTTATCTGAGTGCTATAATTTACTTGTGTTTAAAAAGGCAACGTATATACATGTATTAGAGAGTAGGAGCAGGACCGAAAGGAGAATTCTAGTCTTGGAAGGTCAGGTTTAGAACAACCGAGGTTAGGCCACGAAAGTGGGGTAGCAACGGTTGAGGGTGAACGGGCGAATCACAGAGTTTATGGGTTTAGTTCATGGTGTCAGCCACGAAAAGTAGGGGGCAGCTTGTCTAGATCACGTGTCTATGCCTTGAGAGAGGGTAGATATTATGTTAGGATCGTCCGCCTTAGATAGCTTTAACTGGTATTGCATGATAGATAGGTTGGTCGTCGGTTTTGGTAGTCTTGTGGTGAAACCGGTTTCCTAGGACGTTTATCTCATCGTTAGAACCCAAGTAGTTTAGTTACTTTCAGTATTTCATTCCTCATTCACCTTCTTTCGTTAGCAAGTTTGATTCATAGTTCGGGTTTAGGTAGCGTTGCATAGTCTCTGTGGGATCGACACCTAAAATACTACACACGTGCCGTGCACTTGCGGGTAGATTAGGTTATATTTAACTCTGATACGCATCACCAACATAACCGATTCCATGATTATCACCTTTCATTTTTCCAATCAAAAGCAAGTGAACTAATTTGTCCGTTCCATTTGACAACATTTTCAGTTGTTTGTTTGTCTCCTCTAGTTGCCTTTTGACGAAGTGCACTTCCTCTTCTTTAGAAAGTACTTCTTTCTTCAAGTTCTGAATCTGAGTTTCCAAAATCTCATTTTCTTTTATCAGTTGAACATTCAACTTTCCCATCCTGATCCACTCATTGTATATCATCTCTACATCAACTTCATCTTGTTCTTCAAGTTGATCTTTTTCACTTTCTTTATCGTCATCATCAATAATGCCAATGAAAGCAACAAAACTCGACTGTTCTTCTTCAGACTCTTCTCCTGATTCAGAACTGGATTCACTAAGCATGATTAGTGATTTTCCTTTTACCAGATTATTATCAGCACATTCATTCATTGTGTGACCAAATCCCTTACATTTAAAACACTGTGTTTCTCTGAAATTTTTCAAAACATTTTCCCTTTTTGTGATGCTAGGGGAATCTAATTTAAAATGACCAAAACCTTTGCACTCATGATATTGAGAGCCAGATTTGTTCTCCTTTCTGAATCCAGCATCTTCGGTTGATGGTTTCTTCATTCCTGACCTTCTCTTCATGAATTTTCCAAATTTTCTGGTCAGTAACACAATGTTTTCTTCAATATTGTCCAACCTGGTGTTTTCTGAAACGACTTGTAGTACAACTCCCTTGCTTCCATCTGTGGCAATATCCCCTTGCTCCAGTTGCAGTTCCAGTTCATTTGCTGCCAAGATTCCAACTATTTCTTTGAAACTAGTTGTATCCATGTTTAATGACATATTCATAGCAACTTTCTGTGCATGAAATTTCTTCGGAAGACATCTCAGTAGCTTTTGACAAGTTTCTTATCATCCAAGTTCTGTCCAAGTACACTTACCTCGTTTGCGATTGCATTCATCCGATCATTGAATTCTTTCACACTTTCATATTTCTCCCATCTCCAGCTTCTCAAATTGGTGTTTCAATATATCTAGGCGTGTTCTTTTAACATTCGTTATGCCTTCATGGATAGTTTCTAGTGTATCCCATGCCTCCTTAGCAGATTCACACCCTTGAATCTGTTTAAATTCATTTATATCTACTGATGAAAAGGTAGCTGTCACAGCCTTTGCATTGAACGTTGAACTCCTTTTTTCACTAGGTGTCCACTAATCTGATGGCTTTTCCTTTTCTTTTCCATTTTCGTCGATAACAGTTGATGGTGTCCATCCGTTTTTAACTGCACTCCAAGCATCTTCGTCAATTCCTCGTATGCTCGCTCTCATCTTAACTTTCCAGTATCCATAGTTAGATGAGTCTAACATGACAGGTTTTCCAAACGAATACATGTCTCTTTGTCCTTCCATTTTAGTCGTCTTCTTGGATCTCCAGACTTATAGAGATGACTATTGAACCAATAACCAAAGAGATCAGAGAATATCAAACAATATTCGTTTATTTACTTATCAATCTTTAAGTACACTTGCCAGTTTTTACAATGTACTAAAGACCTCCACGGATAACTCCCCCTGAGTTAGACGTAAATACAACCTCAGCTGTTTCTTCGCTCAGTACAGTATTCAATTAAGTACACATAAAACCTTAGAACTCTCTCTTTCTCTGTTTCGTGTACTCCAATGATACTTCTCAGAATGGTTAACCTTCTTTTTGATTTCCATGTCAACTTATCTGTCTTCTGCTCGGCTTAGCAACCACTCTCGATTCTTCAGCCGCGCCGTCATGCTGATCTCTCTTCAGCATTGAATCCGCTCGATTCACTTTGACTCCTCCTTCTTCTCCTTAATCTTCTCGTTGAATTCCTCCAGTCCACCTCGATTTGAATTCATGCTCCTTAAATATCTCAACTTCCTGAAATAATGGTGTGGTGTAAACACGAGTTATAAATATTCTTAGACCACTTCACCGCAAGTATACGGATCGTGTAGTACCAGGGTCGATCTCTAGGGACTAAAGTAGCTAAACTAAGAATAAAACTAAACTAAGATGGAAAAGGATAGAGAGGGATGTGATCCTAAATTCCTAAACTAACCTAATTGGTGACAACGAAACTAGGTTGGGGATAAAGTCAGATATGGTAAACACTACGGGTGTACGGGATACCGGAAATTGCATAGATGAAACAACTAAGGATCGTAGATCTATCAACTATTCTTGACAACGGGAAATTCATGCCCTAAAGTGAGGAGTGATTCTTCCGAGCCTAAACCTCCTAACCATGGATACGTGCAACCCTACCTTCCAGCAGTGATTAACCCGTACCATGGCAGCATTACATGCGCAATCATTACCCCTAAGGTGACTAACCGACCGGACATATTCTCATTAGCCAATCTTAATCTACAACTTAACAGGTCCAGATTCATCATTTAACCTTCCAGCAAAGTCTGAAATCCTATGTCGCTGAGCGGTCAGCACTAGCGTAGGAATGATAATGCTAAGCGTAGAACCGTAAATCAAGAATAAATTAATAAAACTAAGCATTAACGCAAGTCATTGTTCATACAATACAAATCCGATATCCCTACTCGCAGTAGGGACTCTACTCACTCATGGAGAAAATAAAAGATGAAGATAACATAACCCTATACATGATAGACTCTAAGGAATTCGATGCCTCGACCTTCCCTATCGTGTTACCGGTGCAAGGATTGGATGCTCTCTTCTTCTCCGATGCCTCCCGAGCCTTCCCAGATGTTTTTCAGCCTTTCCTTACCCTGTTCGTCGCCCCCTTTGCCCTAGATCTATTCTGTTCCTTAAATCCGCTCTTTTGAAAGTTAGATCTAGGTTGTTGCGAATTACACGGCCCGCTCGGGCACAGGTGTCACCCGATCGCTTGGTTGAGCGGCCCGAGTCGTGCAAACTCTCAGGGCAAATTGGATGAATCAATGCCCGAGCGGGTGCATGAATAGTGCCCGACCGGGCACCCTTGTCTCCTTGAAATTTCTCTTTTCCGCTCATTACTCGGGTGTTCCTTTGGGTTCTGAAGCTCGATGTTGGCTCTGAGTAGATATATCTTCATTTCATGTGGTTTTGATCAGAAATCCGTCATTTCAAGCTCATTTAGGCCTTGTCGCCTAAAAACCTGAAAACCAACAAACGGGTATGTGAACCGCATGATCATATCGGATATGTAAGTCTCTATACAAGATATATGGAAAAATGGTGTTAAAATCTATCCTAATATTGATACATTTTCAGTGTTATCAAATAACAATTTTATACTGCAATCCTATTTTTTATTACATTCACAGAATATTTTTAAGATAATTGGAGTTTCTAGTAAGCGTGTCAAAATTAAAATCCTAAAAAAAGGAAAGTAATTAAAACGAAATTAATTACAAATTAACCGAAAGGTATTAATATTATTAATAAATTGATGGAGAAAGAAGCACCGCCATTCATAGGAAAACAAAATACACATTAACTCCAATTAATTATTGTGTTAACAAGTAATTAATTATTATATTTATGAGCTTAAAAAAACTTTACGCCTAACGATTCTTATTCATATCCCAATGATTTCGCCTTTCTTCCTATCTAAACTTCTTTTCCTACCTTACGCGTGACTAATAATATGATTAGTCTCCATTTTATTTAATAATATTCATCTACTTTACAACTTCCTAAGAATACTCTACATAGATATATATATATTATATGCGGGTATATAGGTAGATGTATATATAGATGTGAGAACCCCTAAGATGATTATTACTTAAAACACACTAAATATTTGTAATAGTGTATTCACCTATTGTGCAAGTGGACGGCGACGGGATATTTTGTTTTTCGAATTTTATTTAAATGGTTAATAACATTTAGTATCTACTAAAGAGGGCGACGTATAAAATGAATTTGTGTTATTCTCACAGGATGGTATAAAGTCATATATATACATAATCCTATTTCTAGAAAATTACATGTGTTTTTAATTTATTATCCCTCAAATTAGAACGTGTAAATCGAAAACACCCAATTTGAACACAAACTCGTAAGACTTCCGCTTGTCTAATGACTTTGTTATTAGAATGTCGGTCAACTATCGTTTGGTGGACACATGTCATTTATCAACATTAGCGGAGACTATCTCATTGGAGACATAGTGACAATCAATCTCGATATGCTTCGTACACTCGTGAAAGAACGGATTTGCACTGATATGCAAGACAGCTTGATTATCACAGTATAAATACATAAAGCGATAATGTAGACTACACTAAAAAGCACTAGAAAAAAGTGTAGAAAGGGATTTCGTATATTGATTCCAAACATGAATTACATCAGTTATGATATAGATATAGAAGATAATATGAATTGATTCCAAACATGAATTACATCAGTTATGATATAGATATAGAAGATAATATGAAACCCTAATGAAGTAAATTACATTTATGTCCTTTGTGCTAATATGCCCCCGCAAGACGGAGCACCTTCGGTGATGCCGATCTTGTCACAAAGTGTAAGAAATTGTTGACGTGCGAGCGGTTTTGTGAGTAAATCCGCGAGTTGATCCTTTGAGTTGACGTGAGAGACTCGGAGGATGCCACCTTGCACTTGTTGACGAACAAAAAAATAATCCAAAGCTAGATGCTTCATGCGAGAGTGGAAGACGGGATTTGCACTCAAGTATGTTGCGCCAATGTTGTCACAATAAATCACGGGAGGTTGGGATGTGGAGATACCTAGTTCCGTGAGGAGGGACATAATCCATCGAAGTTCCGCTGCTGTGTCAGCAATAGCACGGTATTCCGCTTCCGTGGATGATCTAGCGGTGAATTTCTGTTTCTTGGAAGACCAAGAGATGGGATGGCTGCCAAGGTAGACAATATATGCCCCCGTAGAAGTATACTCATCACGATCTCCCGCCCAATCTGCATCACTAAAGGCATGTAGGGAGAGAGTGTTACTAGCGGTGAAGAAGATACCACGATCTCGTGTTCCAACCAAATACCGTAAGACCCTTTTGAGCGCTTGAAGATGTTCCGTTGTCGGGGCATGCATGTATTGAGATAATTTGTTGACAACGTAGCTTATGTCGGGTCTTGTAAGTGTGAGATACTGTAGACATCCAACAATAGTCCGATAATTGGTTGGGTCGTCTAACTTATCACCTGAGGACAAGGTAAGACGTGCGCTAGGGGCCATAGGAGTGGTGACTGATTTAGCTTCGGAGAAGTGAGCTTTGCTGAGGATATCCGTAACATATTTGCGTTGAGTGAGAAGTAATCCAGAGGCTGTGCGTGTTACTTCAATGCCAAGAAAGTAAGATAAATTGCCCAAGTCTTTGATGGAGAAGCGGTTTCCAAGCACTATGATGAAGCGTTGGACTGCTCCCGAGTTGCTTCCTGTGACCACAATGTCATCCACATAGACAAGAACATATATAGTTACCTCGGGATTGTGAAGAATAAACAAAGATGCGTCGGCCAGGGAGTTGACAAAGCCTTGGCCGAGGAGAAAATCCCGAAGTTCCGAATACCAAGCCCGAGGAGCTTGTTTGAGACCATAAATTGCCTTGTTGAGTTTGCATATGTGGTGAGGATGATCATGATCAACAAAACCTGGAGGTTGTGTCATGTATACCTCTTCCGTGAGTTGCCCTTGAAGAAATGCATTGTTGACATCTAGTTGACGAAGATTCCAGCCATTTGCAATTGCAACACTCAAAATCAGTCGAATGGTAGTCGGTTTAACTACGGGACTGAATGTTTCAAAGTAGTCCACACCCGGGCGTTGTGTAAAACCTTTCGCCACAAGTCTGGCCTTGTAGCGATCCACCGAACCATCAGGTAATCGTTTGATACGATAAATCCACTTGCATCCAACCACATTTGATGCATGTTGAGCCGGTACAAGATCCCATGTTCCGTTACGAACAAGTGCATCAAATTCCTCACTCATGGCCTTCCTCCAACTCGGATCTTTAAGGGCTTGACAGACGGTTGTAGGTTCGGTGTCAGAGAGAAGTGCCCGATCGGGTGAAGAGGACGGGCCCGATCGGGTTACCATTGTAGAATGATCCCCGTAACTTTGCACGACTCGGGTATTAGTGTCACATGCTCGGGCATAATGTGCCCGATCGTGTGAAGATGGAGAGCCCGATCGGGTAGTTGTTGCTGAATGAGCCCCGAAACTCTGCACGGCTCGGGTGGAAGGGTCACCTGGTCGGGCATGATGTGCCCGATCGGGTGAAGATGAAGAGCCCGATCGGGTATTTGTTGTTGAAGCATCCCCGAAACTTTGCACGACTCGGGTGGAAGAGTCACCCGCTCGGGTGTGATGCACGATCGGGCGATTTACCTGTCGCCCGGTCGGGCTTGAAGCCTGCAACTGTTTTGTTTTGGATCTCGTTTGCATAGGATGAGTGTTACCTCGAGCTATTGGAGCGGCGACTTCAGGAGGCAATTGTTCGGACATTATGGTGTCCTCCCGTGGAGTCGTATGAGTCTGCACTTCCGGTGAAGGATCCATTACAGGGGTGACGGAAGGTGATGGTGATACGTGTGGCATAGGGTAAGAGGGTGCAACACTTACGGGTGATGTCCATGAATATTCGGGTGGATTGGGGTTGGAGACGTTGGTTAGGAAATAGTGGGAGTAGTTGGAGTACAGAAAGATGGTTTCATGGAACTCTACATGACGAGATGCATATATACGTGAACGTGTGGGATCAAGACACAAGTAGGCACTCTGAGTGGCGGAGTAACCTAAGAAGACACAAGGCTTTGAACGAGGCGAAAGTTTGTGTGTGGAGTACGGACGAAGCCATGGATAACATAGGCAACCGAAAGTCCGAAGCTTAAGATAGTTCGGTTCGGTGCCTAGAAGTCTAGTGAATGGGCTGTCGTACGAGAGAATGGGGGTGGGTAAGCGGTTAATGAGATAAACCGCGGTTGGGAAGGCATAGGACCAGAACGAAGAAGGTAGTGACGCATGAGACAAAAGAGAAAGGCCGGTTTCAACAATGTGACGGTGACGACGTTCTGATATGCCATTGTGTTCAGGTGTGTGAGGAGGGGAGGTGTAATGGGATATGCCGTGAGTGGAGAGGAATGAGGCTAGGGCAATGTACTCACCACCATTATCGGTGTAGAGAGTACGTATGACGGTTTGGAATTGTTTTTCCACTAGGGCTTTGAACGTGATAAAGGTTTCTCGAACTTGGGATTTTTGTTTGAGAGGGTACAGCCATGTATATCTAGTGAAATGATCAACAAAGATGACATAGTACTTGAAACCATCAACCGAGATGATTGGTGATGTCCAAACATCGGAGAAGATGATTTCAAGGGGAAATGAAGTAGAGATTGTAGATTCATGAAACGGTAATTTGTGGCTTTTATTGCTGGAACAAGAGTTACATAATGACGACAAACTCGACTTAGACAATGGTAAGGAATGCGTAGAAACAATACGCTTTAAAATGGAAAGCGAGGGATGACCTAAACGTGAATGCCACTCGGACAAAGTGGACTTGACACTGGGAAGAGCCACAATGGACGGTTGAATGGAGTTGGGTTTCGGCCACTCATAGACACCATGGTTAGCCTTTCCGTGAATTATAGGATCCCCCGTTTTTAGATCCTTCACCTGAAAATGATCATCAAAGAATTCCACGGAAATCTCATTAGTCCGACACAATTGACTTATAGAAATCAGATTCTTGTTCATAGTAGGTACACATAGAACTTCATCAAGATGCAAACAATTATCATCAATTGAGTTAGGGATTGAGAGTGAACCAATATGTGTGATGGGCAAGGAGGATCCATCACCAATTACCACTTCTTCACCTCCTTTGTACGGGGAATGCAATGATAAATTTTGGAGATCCGAGGTGATATGGTGAGAGGCGCCGCTGTCAAGAAGCCATGACTCCGGTTCATAGTTGGTGAGAGTGGTGTTGTGAGCACGTGGTTGCCATGGTCGTGGTGATGAAGCCCACGGTGGTGGCGTTGTGGTGGTGGAGTTCCGAGTTGCAAGTTGTGAACACTTGCGAGCACTATGCCCAAAAACGCCACATAGTTGACAGCGACCTTGATATCCCGATGACGATCTATTTGCATTTCTATTCCATTGATTATTCTGTCGGTTACGATTTGATTGATTCGGACGAGTGTTGACAGCAAGCGCATTTACGGGCGGCGTGAATAGCAAAGGGGCGGCTTGAAGTAGCTTTGCTTCATGATTGAGGAGTTTCTCATGGAGTTCCTCAATAGGAATGATGCTATCTCTGGCATTCACAGCATCTACAATTGGTTTGTAGTCCTCCGGCAATCCATCAAGAATATATTGCAACAAGTCTTCCGCATCAAGAGGTTTGCCGAGGAGCGCTAATTCATCCGCCTTGTTGATGATGGTGCGCATATAATCATCGATGGGTTGAGATCCTTTGGAGCTTCGTTTGAGTTGTTCCTTCAATTGAAGGATGTGCCCCCTTGATGCCTTACCATATGTGCGAGCAAGAAGAAGCCACGCCTCTCGCACGGAGGAAACCCTAGCAATCATCGGTTGGAGTGGTGGTGAGATCGCTCCTAGAATGGCCGAGAATAGGAGGCGATCTTGCTGTTTGAAGGGCGCAAACGCTGGATTCGGTGTTGAGATGCCATTAACAGTGATAGTGGCATCGGGAACAAGTGAATCGGTTTGGAGAAAACACTCCAACCGATGACCTTCAAGGAGTGCACGGATCTGAATACTCCAGATCATATAGTTGGAGGAGGTGAGCTTCGTCACGTTTGTCATGTTGACGGTGAGAAGTGTTGCATGAGGATCATTGACGTTGAAAGCCGGAGTTGCATCAGCAGCGGAGGAGGTAGCCATAGTTGTGTGTGAGATTTGGAAGCGGTAGGAAGGTGCCCAGTCGGGTAGTGTAAGAGTGCCCGGTCGGGTAGGGCAAAATGTGAGATACTCGGGTAGTTATTGAAAGTGCCCGATCGGGTAGTATAGTAGCGCCCGGTCGGGTACGGCTGAAGTTTGGATCTAAGGTTAGATCTAGGAGTAGATGATCTAAGGTTAGATCTAGGGGTAGATCGAGGTTCCGATGCTAGGAAGGAGGCGACCGCAAAGCAATAAGGTAGATCTAGGGGTAGATCGAGGTTCCGATGCTAGGAAGGAGGCGACCGCAAAGCAATAAGGTAGATCTAGGGGTAGATCGAGGTTCCGATGCTAGGAGGGAGGCGCAATTGCAACACTTAAAATCAGTCGAATGGTAGTCGGTTTAACTACGGGACTGAATGTTTCAAAGTAGTCCACACCCGGGCGTTGTGTAAAACCTTTCGCCACAAGTCTGGCCTTGTAGCGATCCACCGAACCATCAGGTAATCGTTTGATACGATAAATCCACTTGCATCCAACCACATTTGATGCATGTTGAGCCGGTACAAGATCCCATGTTCCGTTACGAACAAGTGCATCAAATTCCTCACTCATGGCCTTCCTCCAACTCGGATCTTTAAGGGCTTGACAGACGGTTGTAGGTTCGGTGTCAGAGAGAAGTGCCCGATCGGGTGAAGAGGACGGGCCCGATCGGGTTACCATTGTAGAATGATCCCCGTAACTTTGCACGACTCGGGTCTTAGTGTCACATGCTCGGGCATAATGTGCCCGATCGTGTGAAGATGGAGAGCCCGATCGGGTGTCTGTTGTTGAAGTATCCCCGAAACTTTGCACGACTCGGGTGGTAGAGTCACCCGTTCGGGTGTGATGCACGATCGGGCGATTTACCTGTCGCCCGGTCGGGCTTGAAGCCTGCAACTGTTTTGTTTTAGATCTCGTTTGCATTGGATGAGTGTTACCTCGAGCTATTGGAGCGGCGACTTCAGGAGGCAATTGTTCGGACATTATGGTGTCATCCCGTGGAGTCGTATGAGTCTGCACTTCCGGTGAAGGATCCATTACAGGGGTGACGGAAGGTGATGGTGATACGTGTGGCATTGGGTAAGAGGGTGCAACACTTACGGGTGATGTCCATGAATATTCGGGTGGATTGGGGTTGGAGACGTTGGTTAGGAAATAGTGGGAGTAGTTGGAGTACGGAAAGATGGTTTCATGAAACTCTACATGACGGGATGCATATATACGTGAACGTGTGGGATCAAGACACAAGTAGGCACTCTGAGTGGCGGAGTAACCTAAGAAGACACAAGGCTTTGAACGAGGCGAAAGTTTGTGTGTGGAGTACGGACGAAGCCATGGATAACATAGGCAACCGAAAGTCCGAAGCTTAAGATAGTTCGGTTCGGTGCCTAGAAGTCTAGTGAATGGGCTGTCGTACGAGAGGATGGGGGTGGGTAAGCGGTTAATGAGATAAACCGCGGTTGGGAAGGCATAGGACCAGAACGAAGAAGGTAGTGACGCATGAGACAAAAGAGAAAGGCCGGTTTCAACAATGTGACGGTGACGACGTTCTGATATGCCATTGTGTTCAGGTGTGTGAGGAGGGGAGGTGTAATGGGATATGCCGTGAGTGGAGAGGAATGAGGCTAGGGCAATGTACTCACCACCATTATCGGTGTAGAGAGTACGTATGACGGTTTGGAATTGTTTTTCCACTAGGGCTTTGAACGTGATAAAGGTTTCTCGAACTTGGGATTTTTGTTTGAGAGGGTACAGCCATGTATATCTAGTGAAATGATCAACAAAGATGACATAGTACTTGAAACCATCAACCGAGATGATTGGTGATGTCCAAACATCGGAGAAGATGATTTCAAGGGGAAATGAAGTAGAGATTGTAGATTCATGAAACGGTAATTTGTGGCTTTTATTGCTGGAACAAGAGTTACATAATGACGACAAACTCGACTTAGACAATGGTAAGGAATGCGTAGAAACAATACGCTTTAAAATGGAAAGCGAGGGATGACCTAAACGTGAATGCCACTCGGACAAAGTGGACTTGACACTGTGAAGAGCCACAATGGACGGTTGGATGGAGTTGGGTTTCGGCCACTCATAGACACCATGGTTAGCCTTTCCGTGAATTATAGGATCCCCCGTTTTTAGATCCTTCACCTGAAAATGATCATCAAAGAATTCCACGGAAATCTCATTAGTCCGACACAATTGACTTATAGAAATCAGATTCTTGTTCATAGTAGGTACACATAGAACTTCATCAAGATGCAAACAATTATCATCAATTGAGTTAGGGATTGAGAGTGAACCAATATGTGTGATGGGCAAGGAGGATCCATCACCAATTACCACTTCTTCACCTCCTTTGTACGGTGAATGCAATGATAAATTTTGGAGATCCGAGGTGATATGGTGAGAGGCGCCGCTGTCAAGAAGCCATGACTCCGGTTCATAGTTGGTGAGAGTGGTGTTGTGAGCACGTGGTTGCCATGGTCGTGGTGATGAAGCCCACGGTGGTGGCGTTGTGGTGGTGGAGTTCCGAGTTGCAAGTTGTGAACACTTGCGAGCACTATGCCCAAAAACGCCACATAGTTGACAGCGACCTTGATATCCCGATGACGATCTATTTGCATTTCTATTCCATTGGTTGGAGCCATTTTGTCGATTGCGATTGAATTGATTCGGACGCGTGTTGGCAGCAAGCGCATTGACGGGCGGCGTGAACAACAACGGAGCGGTTTGCAGCAACTTTGCTTCGTGATTGAGGAGTTTCTCGTGAAGTTCCTCAATCGGAATGATGCTATCTCGAGCATTGACAGCATCTACAATTGGTTTGTAGTCCTCTGGCAATCCATCAAGAATGTATTGCAACAAGTCTTCCGCATCAAGAGGTTTGCCGAGGAGCGCTAATTCATCCGCCTTGTTGATGATGGTGCGCATATAATCATCGATGGGTTGTGATCCTTTGGAGCTTCGTTTGAGTTGTTCCTTCAATTGAAGGATGTGCCCCCTTGATGCTTTTCCATATGTGCGAGCAAGGAGAAGCCACGCTTCTCGCACGGATGAAACCCTAGCAATCATCGGTTGAAGTGGTGGTGAGATCGCTCCTAGAATGGCCGAGAATAGGAGGCGATCTTGCTGTTTGAATGGCGCAAACGCTGGATTCGGTGTTGAGATGCCATTAACAGTGATAGTGGCATCGGGAACAAGTGAATCGGTTTGGAGAAAACACTCCAACCGATGACCTTCAAGGAGTGCACGGATCTGAATACTCCAGATCATATAGTTGGAGGAGGTGAGCTTCGTCACGTTTTTCATGTTGACGGTGAGGAGTGTTGCATGAGGATCATTGACGTTGAACGCCGGAGTTGCATCAGCAGCGGAGGTGGTAGCCATAGGTGAGTTTTGAAAGCGGTAGGAAGGTGCCCGATCGGGTAGTGTATGAGTGCCCGGTCTGGTAGGGCAAAATGTGAGATGCTCGGGTAGTTATTGGAAGTGCCCGATCGGGTAGTATATTAGCGCCCGGTCGGGTACGGCTGAAGTTTGGACGTTGGCAGCAGCTGAACGTGGGTATTGGATCTAAGGTTAGATCTAGGGGTAGATCGAGGTTCTGATGCTGGGGGGGGGCGACGGCTTTGGGAACAAGTAGCCACGGCTTTGGGACGAGGGAGGGATGGTGGAGCCGGGATTGAGAGAGAAGGTTGGGAATGACCGACGGCGTGTAGGGGCGTTCGAATGAAAATTAGGGTTAGGGTTTTGAGTGGGAGTGGCCGACGGTGAGGGTGTTTAGGGTTGAGAGGGCCGACGGGAAGGGTAGGGTTAGGTTGTAAGGGCCGGCGGCGGTGAGGAGAAAGGAGAAGAGAGGTGGCCGGCGGCGGTGGTGATAGCTAGGGTTAGGGTTCGGATCAGCGCTCTGATACCATGTAGAAAGTGATTTCGTATATTGATTCCAAACATGAATTACATCAGTTATGATATAGATATAGAAGATAATATGAAACCCTAATGAAGTAAATTACATTTATGTCCTTTGTGCTAATAAAAAGGTCATGTGCAATAAAATTAAAATAGAAACTTTTGTACATTTTTACATAAAATTATTCTAAATATTAATTATTTTTTTAAAATAATGGATCCTAAACTCATTGAGGCCCTATTCGAATGCTCTAGTCGCACATGGGCTGAGCCGCCTCAAGACTATGAAGAAGATTCTTGAGTCATGTGAGCTCGTGGTCATAGCCATAGCCTTGTATTCTGTATCCGAATATGGAGAAGATAAGGTCGAATGCTTCTTGATCTTCCATGAAACCGGCGAATTACCCAATCGTATGAACCAACCCGTGAACGACTTGTTGTCTAGAGGGCAGTCTGCCCAGTCGGAGTCACACCAAGCAGTTAGTCATATGTCATTAGAGGTACGAAGAAGAATCACTTGACCCGGATTGAGCTTAAGATACCTTACAACCCGTAAAGTATCATTCCAATGATCGACCGTCGGATGATGCATGAATTGCGAAAGTTTATGGATGCTATAAGAGAAGCTCAACCGTATGATGCCGAGATAGACCAGACGACCACTAAGACGACGATAGCGCTCTGGGTCCGGAATAGGATCAGACATCGAGAGCGGAAGTCGATGATGTTGTACCAGAGGACACGCAGTGGGTTTGGCACCAAGAAGACCTCTCTCTGAGATAACATCAAGTGCATATTTACATTGACACAGATAAATACCCACTGGACTTCGAGCAATTTCAATTCCAATGAAATATTTGAGAATACCCAAATCTTTCATATAGAAGTACGAACTGATATAATCCTTGAACCGATGAATAGCCGAGGAAAAGTTAACGAAGACAACCAAATCATCAACGTAAACAAGGATGTGTAGTCGAACGCGGCCGTGGCTATAAGTGAAGAGATAGTAATCGACATACGAGTGCTTAAACCCATACCGCTACAACGCCGTGATCAGCTTAGCAAGCCAACAACGAGAAGCTTGTTTAAGGCCATATAACAACTTTCGAAGACGACATACACGACCGTGAAATGCAGATTCGAAACCTGGAGGAAGTTTCATGTAAACTTCTTCTATGAGATCGTCGTGGAATAATGCATTGTATACGTTCATCTGATGAACTTCTCAGTTTAGTGATGCAGACACCGCGAGAAAAACACATACAGTTGTCATTTTTGCCATTGACGCAAACGTCTCTGTGTAATCCAATCCATATACTGTCGATTGTCTAAGCCTAAGACAACGAACCGTACCTTATAACGTTCAATGGAGTCGTCACAATGATACTTGATTTTGTAAATCCACTTACACCCAATAGCTTTCTTTCTGGGAGGATGTGATTCTAACGTCCATGTGTCATTTTTTATGAGTCCAACAACTTCACTCTCCATGGCCACACGCTACTATGGGTCTTTCAAGGCATCAACATATGTATTTGGCTCAACACTGGCGGTAACCGCTGCAAAGAAAATACGATGGGCCGCAAAAAACGTATCACAAGATACAAAATGATTAACCGGATATGGCATACTTGAGGACACTGTCGGGGCAAGTAGAACATTGGAAAGGACTCAAAATAGCAATGATATTGGTGACAAAATCGCGGAGACGAGATGAGTGTTGTTTCGGTCGTAAACCACGACCTAGTTCCTCAGTAGCAGATACAAGAGGAACCACAAACGTCGGAGATATCGGACGATGGTGCTAGGTATTAGGAGGCTGTATGGGATCAGTATCCAAAGGATCAAAGATGCTCCATTCCGGTGTTCACAAAAAAGGATGTTCTATGTTGTTGTGGGCAAACCATGGGTGCCCTCTTCCGACACCAAATCCCTAGCAGTATGTAGAGTAGGCCACGATGCTGGATGAGAAGGAGACGAGGCAGAAACCCCCCTCAGGGCAGACCCATTCAGAGATGAACCCGGAGACTCCTCATCGTCATCAGTCGATTACAAAGGAAGTTTAGGATTATCGGTAGGTACCGTAGGATCCCAAAAAGCTAGAGATATTGTCCAAAATGGAAATTTAGTTTCCATGAAGAACACATCACCAGACACAAAAACATACTTGTCGTTCTAAGTTTTATAGACGCCAACCTTTCCGGCCACTGGTATAACCGACAAAAACACATCACCGATTGCGGGAGGTAAACTTGTCATCGATGTACCTTTGGTAATGACCGTAGCATAAAGACCCAAAAACATGCAGATGGGTGAGCGATGGCGGATAACCATTGATAACTTCAAACGGGAATTTCCTTGTAGTACCATAGAGGGGAAATAAAAACAATCGATTATCAACGGATGGGGTAACAGATCCGTCCGTTGATACAAATTGCAACGGATTTGCAATGGATTTGGAGAAATTATCAATAACACGATAACCATTGAAAGTTGTTAACAAATCCATTGATTACCTGTTGATATAGGGAGAAAAAAACACAACGGAAGCCTTTTAGAAATGGCAATGGTCATCCGTTGAATGTTGTAACGGCCACATGTTGAAAAGTTTAGAATTTTGAGCTTTTTGTTGTAATAATCCAACGTGTTTTTCAATGGTCATCTGTTGATATTGCCAACGGTGATCTATTCACAAGAATTGATATAGATGGAGAATACATCCACGATAACGAAGATGTTGAACTGGAAGATATGAAGATGAAAATGCACAATTAAAGGAAGACTTGCCAATAAAAGAATCAACTGAAGAAGAAATGTTAATTGTATAAATGAAAAATTAAAGTTTTGTAATTTTTTCCACCACATATTCTTGTTTCAACAGGCATCCATTGGAAATACCAACGGAAACCCGTTGAACCATTAATTAATGTCCGATACTTGGAAAATTTTTGATGTTTTTCACTTTGCAATGGGCTTCTAGTTAAAAATCCCAACGGATGCTCATGGCGACGTTGTAATTGATGCTTATTGCAATATTCTAACGGATGCTCATTGCAATATGGAAATGGATGCCTATTGGAACCGTAATGATGCCTATGCTTGGCCTAGTACCCTTTGTACTGCTTTTCGACGAGCATTCATTGACAATAACAACGGATGCCCGTTGACGACAGGATGCATTGTCTTTTATGTTGTTTATTGCCTCGGGAATACACTTTTCAATAGGTATTCGTTGTAAATTTGCAACAGATGTCCGTTGGAAACCTAACAATCATGTCGATTTATTGTGTCTGTTGAGTTGACATATTTTCCAATGGATGCCCATTGGAAGTTTCTGTATATATGTCGTTTAACAGTTCTTATTTCAATACAATCATAAAATCAAAACAAAAAATTATTATAAACACTAATACAAATGAGAGCTAGGCGATTTATTGGGCAAGGTGGATTGTTGGCGGGTTCAGTGGATCCCACCGACACCACCTCCACTGCCATATCGTCTTTCATCACCTATATCGGCTCCACCGATATTTGATTATGAAGATAATATGTTGGACATTGATGCCTTGATCGACATATTCGAAATCGTCACACCATTCTGATTATCGATCTTGAACGTCTTAACGACACGTTATAATAAAATATTATTGTCTTATATATATATATATTTGAATTAATTATAAAAGTTGATGTCTTATTAATTATTTTACTTACATATGTAGGTTTGATGTGGATGATGTGTTGAAACACATAAACAACAACATCATCCAAAGTTCTTCACATGATCGGCTTTATTATTTCTGACAAGTGATGTCAGAAGTTATACGTCGTCGATGATGATAAACAATGCCAAGCGCAACTACTACAAGAAGAACGCCAAACTGACATGGGCAACAGACAAGATCTTCAACCAATTCGTACAACATTGGGAGTCAGAGGACTTCAACGCCAAAAGTGAGAAGGCTACTAAATGTCGGTACGATGAGAAGGTTCTCGGGGATGGTCCGCATCGCCATACCTCGAGATCGAAATAATTCCAGAAATGAAAGAAATAAATGGTAAAAAATAATTATATTCATATTTTCAATATATTTTAATTTAAATTGGTAACTAATAATATTATTATAATATTACAGATGCAAAGAATGGGATGAAAAGCGACTCATCTTGAGCTTGTCTCTGAGACTCACACTAAGTCCGTCCTCGAGAAGAGGTCGATGAGGCGGAACTTGTTCACCCCCGGGTAGAAGGAACGGTGAAAGTTGTGACAGAGAAGATCGCACAGCAATCACAAACCATCTCTTCAACTCCCGACAATCTTAGTCCTTTACAAAAGGACATGATTTATTTAGAGGTGAATAAAAACTTTATAGTTATAATAATTCTCTAATTATTTAGATGTTTGAAATCGATATAATTTCTTTAAATTTTTTATGCACTCTATTAGGTCGTATAACGGGCATCTATACAGTCTAGATGCTCTACAAAAAGTCATCATCGAGGACGCCACGACGATACCATCCACGGTCCAAGAGACGTATACGCAAGAGAAATGCATCGAGTAGCTTGAGATTAATCTCCGAGAAATGCGAGCACAAATGCGATACATGGAGAGTATAATCGAGGTTTTAACTAGTCGAGCATATCAGTCGCCACCACCATAAATAGGGGCGACAACGCCGAGACAAGAACCGATTATTGACTCCGATAAAACGCCTTCCAGAGGCGTTAACGAGAACAGAATGAAAAAGATGGTAATGGTTTAGACGAAATATAGTATTAACGTTTTAGAATTATGTATTAAGTTTTTTTATATATAAAAAATCTTTTTTTATGTTATCTTTTTTGTTTTAAAACAAAATTCTTTGTGCTTGCAACGGATGCTCGTTGACAATATAGTCGATTTTGCAACGGACATCCGTTGGAAATTATAGACTTGCGACCAAAAAATATGCAATGGACCTCCGTTGCTATGTCTCGCCAAAACCAGCAACAGGCATCCGTTGCAACACACAGATTTTTCGCCTATTAGTTTACAACGGTTTTCCATTGCAAACTTTCGTGTTCCCATAAATTCTTTGGCAACGGGAATCCATTGTCAATTTGTAACGGTTATCCATTGCTAATGTCAACAAACATATATGTTATAATCCCTTGACAATTTCCAATGGATAATATGTGTTGTCTCGTTGAAAGGTTCAACGGATAGTGGTTTTGAATAATCGATTTTCAACGGCTATTAATCCGTTGGAAAAGTTCATTTCCAACAGAAAAATGTCATTTTCAACGGATATGACCGTTGAAAATAGCATGTTTTTTTGTAGTGGAGGTTCGGTTGATGAGATAGCAAACGGTGAGTATGCTCTCCCCCAAACATCTACCGGTAAGACAAACTGAAAGAGAATAGCACGCACAATGTTGAGAATATGGCGATGCTTTTACCCCGCTCATCCATTTTGTTGAGGTGTACCAACGCAGGATGTTTCATGTCTAGTTCTCTACTACAAGAAATAGTCAGAAAGGCAAGTAAACTCGGTACCATTATAGCTCCGTATCGTCTTAACTTTGTAATATATCGGTGGTCTACCATAGCAATAAAGCATGTGAGGTATTTGAAAACATTTGATTTTGTGTGCATAGGTAAAGCCAAACTCCATGGAGAAATCGTCCACTGTGATCAAGAAATACTTAGCTCCCAAGAATGTCGAAGTATGATTCGGACCCCAAACATCGCAATGAACTAGATAAAAAAGGTGCACACTTTTATTATCACTCAATGAAAAAGAAACACATGTTTGTTTGGCACGAGACAAATATCACATGCCTTATTATGGAAATCCTTAGGATGCAAACAAAACTCAACCAACACCGGAAACTAATCTAAGAACTTGAGATGACGAATGATCAAGTTGAGAATGCCATAAACCAAATGAGGACTTTGTAGATCGAACGCTAGTCGCATAAAGCAGACCTTTGAAATAACAGAGCCATTCACATTATTCACCCGCTCCAATCAGCATCTTTGTACTGCAGTCCTGAATAATACACAACTTGTCAATAAATTGCATAACACAATCCGAATCATCTAATAATTGTGAGATAGATATAAGATGGCAACTCAAATTGGGCATATAGAACACATTATAAAGTTTATGTCACCGGACAAAGCCATGGCTCCCTTTTTTGTGGAAAGTGTGGTTTTGCCATTAGGAAGCCCGATATAACACGTAGGCTTTGTCACGAGATTGGTGAGAAGATTAAGACAACTTTTCATATGATTACCAAAACTGGACTCTAGGATCCAATACACCGACCGTTGCTTACCCATAGAATTTTTGTTTGCGCCTATTTTATGCAACAGGAGATCGAGGAGAGACTTTCATTGTTTGTTGGCCACGCCAGTCATTCCATTTTTGTCAACATTAGTGAGACGAGGCACAGACTGTGGACGAGCATTGGCGGTCTGTGTCTGAGCCGCATTGGCGCAACCGTATGTCCCTTGCATCCACAATGAGAGCACCCTTGTTTCCTCGACAAAACCCACGAGGTTCAGTACGTTCGGGCCACTGCGGGTAGCCATGAATCTAAAAGCATATATCAACCGTATGTCCCTTGCATCCACAACGAGAGCACACCATAGTGAGATCTTGAGCTTCAATACGACCCCGAGATTTAGTATTTGTATTAACCGAGAAAGCCATATTTTCAGGATAGTCTTAAGAGGTTTTTGCAACTGGTTAAACCTACTCATCTTGAACAACCGTAGCGACAATTTTCTTAAGGCTCGGAAGAGGATCATGAGCCAAAAGATTCGACTGAACTGTGCCATAAAGCGTGTCATCCAGTCTGAGAAGGAACAAGTGAATTATGTCCTCTTTTCGTTTCTTCTCCAACTTTGCTGCAAGGTTACACTTGCAACCGCCGCACGTACAGGTATCACACTCACACACCAATAAGGGATCAAACACAGCGAGATGTTTCCAAATGTGTTTAAACTTATTGTAATAAGCACTAACTGTCATAACATCTTGTTTGCAAGAGTATATCTCTTTTTTCAAGCGTAGGATCAGTGGTCCATTAGAGATAGAGTATGTCTGCTTAATTTGATCTCAAAGATCTTTAGCAACCTCAATATGAGATATATGAGATCGAAGATCCTGCGACATTGTGTTGCAAATCCAGGACACTAAAAGATAATTGTTTGCCTAATCTAATATTTCATCATCAACAGCGGGTTGAGGTATGGACCCATCTACGAATCCGAATTTCTTACGAGATCTCAAGGTCGTGCATATTTCCTGAGCTCGCATAGTTATGGTCATTCAAGATGACTTGAGAGATAAGACAGCTGAGATTATCGCGCAAACTAGGATCATACGATGATATGTTTTTACGGAGAATTGTCTTAGAAGCCATCGCAGTACTCTTGGAGGTTTCGTCCAACATAGTTCTCCACAAACAACAAAGTCACGGTCACAAACATAAGGACAAGCTCCGAAAACCAAGCACAAATAGGGCAATGCAAACAGAGTCGCAAGCTTGAGTAGAAACAAAATTGGTCGAGCACAAGAACACACATAAGAGGTAGAGACGAGTGAGGAATCAAAACGAATTTTGGGATTGAAATCAATGCAATGAATCAAAGCGTAGTTAGGAGTCAAAGACGAGAACACACATAACACACATGAAGGACCCGATGAAGCTTCGAGGAGCCATAAAGGAGACGAGATCTAAGGGCAGGAAGGAGACGAGACCTGATGAAGAAGATGAGATCCGAGCGCAGGAACTCGACATTGCGACACAGAGTGCGACGGAAGGAAGCAGATTCGACCGCGACTAGGACTTCGACAAACACAACTGACGATGCCCCATGAACAGATTCGGTAAGAACGACAAGATTTGAAGATGCTTTGACGGAAGCAGATGTCGTCGATTAGAACCGATGGTGTTCATCGATACCACCGGCTCAGGCACGGGCGAGACCCTAAACCAAGCACAGAAAAGACATGTATGCAAGACGAACAATAGAAACCGATTTAAACAGAAATATTACGAGAGCATACTTTTACGAGAACGATCGAGTTGTTCCGATACCATGTTAAAGAGGACGACCGACGTATAGAATGAATTCGTATAATTCTCAAACGATGGTACAAAGAGTCATATATACATAAACGTAGCTGTAGAAAATTACATATGTGCTCGTAGTTTATTAATATCCGACTTTAATTTACTATGTTTCAATGCAAAAAAATTTGGATGTCAAAAAGTATTATATTTGTTTTGTTAATAGTTGGAGCCGATTAAAACTCTAATTAAATGTACAAAAATATATAGAATAATTCTGAAGAAAAAAATCTAAGATTGTATTAAACAAAATATTCATTCATATTTGGATAAAAATATGTTATTTGTCGATTATATAAAAGAATTTACAAATAAAAAAAAGATTTGCTTAACTTTTTAATCACTTCTCGTAATGTGTGAGTAATTAATGTTGTTGTTTTTGTTATTGGGTGTAAAACAATTTAAAAAAATGTTAATTATCAAATCAAATAAATTAAAATATCAAAAAATGTTAATTAAAATATCGAATACAAATTATTGAAATATGAAACTACTAATCAAATATATAAAATTTTCAAATATCAAATAAAATATCAAAAACCATAAACATTTTTAATTTGACTTTCCCAATTTCATTGATAACATTCTTTCTATCTATTTTATATAGAATTTTTATCTCATACGAAATTTATATAACAAAGGAAACGTATATATATTAATAAATTAATATTTTTTTCTCACTTGTAAATACCACGATTTTGTTACTCTAACTTATTTTTCGACTCAACTCATTAATTCATTTTTTTAAACAAATGGAAAAATACTAAATTTTGTTCACTAAAAACAATTTGAGTTAAAGCTAACTCACGAACAAACATCTCATTTTACATTATGGACCCTCCTTGGTGTTGTTTCAAGTACCATAATATATTTTTTTTTTGTAAAATGTAAAGAATATTTTATAAAAAAATTTAAAACAACAAAGACTACAAAGCATAACAAACAATATTTTAAAAAATGTAACCCAGATTTTGAGATAATTATCCTTTATTGAATGAAATATATTTGATTTTGGACAATGGGAGTTTATAATTTGGAGATTATTTTGATGTCGCAAAAACAAAAAAATATGAGACAGCTTGTTAATTAGATTCTCAGCGAAGATGATTACTACGACTTTGATTTTAAAACTCCACGTAACATATTTAATGTACACGAAACGTTCGATTAGATGAACACTTATATATTATGAGATATGTTAATATCTTATAGATTATGGATTGCTAATATGTTAGAAATATTAGAACTTGGTCAATATCTTTAAAATTATATTCGAATTTGTTAATATATCATAAATCGTAAGAATGTATTCAATTTATTTGGTTGAGTTATAAATTCTATATAAAATTGATGAATGTTTTTTAAAATAAAATAACTATCACATCTTTTATGTTTTATCATTAAATGATCACTAAAAATATTGATAAATCAATATGAAATCGTTTATTTATTATTATCATGATCAACATGATATATGTTGTTATCGCAACTCTTTTAATTTTATGGGTTTTGTTTCATTTTTTAAATTTTTTCTTGAACATTGTTATACTTTTTAGTTTTTGAGTTGTATACTTCATATTCATAATATATATGTATATACATATATATAATACATTCGTAGATTAAATAGAAACAACATAGAAAATGCCAAGGATCCAAGGGAAAGATATAGCTGGCAAATGAAAGAATATGGAGGTCATTATAATTCCAATTTAAAAAAAATGGTGAAAACTCAGAGCAAATGATTATCTCTCTCTTTCATTCATTGGTGTGACAATGTGACAATTAGGGTTTTGGAAATATGGTGTTGTACACTATTATATATGTATTTATCATTTATATATCAAAACTTTTAGCTTCTTTGTAAAACTAAGGTCATAAAATATATGATCATGTATTCAATCATCCATTTTTATATAAAATATTAAAATCGTCGTATTATCTTATACATTATTTTATCGTATGACATCTTTTATATATATACTTGTGTATATTATCACATTTCGTTTCAAACGTTTAAATGATTGAGACGGTCTCTATAATCTAGATTAAATTATATATAAATGATATTTTCAATACATGATTTGGATTACATTTATCTCTATATATAAATTGGTTCATATGAGATTGTATATTTTTTAGATTATTTTATATGTTAATAAAAAAAAGGTTCTGAGAAGTAAATGACGATCCATTGATTCATATATACCACTAAGCTTTTGTACTCGTTCCAAAGGGAAATTTTAAAAAAGCATGTTGATATACTTACACGCACATAAATACACACATATATGTACATGTGGGAGTGGGAGTGTGTGAGTGTATAGGCCAAACTCAAAGCTTCCAAAAATTTATACCATGAAAAGAAGAGAAACTCCATTGAAATCACATGGCTTTCCATCTCCATTAAGGTTTCATCCCTCAACCAAAGTGGGGGTTTTTTTTGTGGGACTTTCCTTTCAATTTCCCCTTTTACTATATATTTAGACAGAGATTGGCCTTTTGTACTTTCAAATGTAACATACAGTATGTTTTTTCTTTTTTGCAATTAAATATGAAGATAATTTTTTAAAGTCATTTTTGCATTAATTGTTAAACCCTAGCTAGTTAATTAATCATCACTCGGCTACCTGTTCCAAAAGCTAAAACGTGTTGTTCCCACTTTATTAAAGCTAAAAAACCCCATCTTCAATCATATATACAAGGCATTACAACCAATATACTCTCGAGTTTTTTCAAGGTCCAAAACTTCATGTGTCAGCATTTTTGTTTATCAACGAAATAAAAACTTAAAATTAGTCTAATCCGATAGATAGAAATTCGCAAAAACATATATGTATATATATATATATATATATATTCTCGGTTCTTACATAGGTATATATTTATATAATTTTCGTCTCAAACCATACATTGTCTATTATATAAGAGATACCTTACTACAAAAACAAACAAAAAAACAGACGATTATCAACTAATGGAACAACGGATCCGTCAGTTGATGTTTTTTGCAATAGACTGCAACAGATTTTAGGAAATTATCAATGAGTTGATGTCCGTTGGAGACAGTTGATATTGTCAACGGATGATGATCAACTGATAGTATCCATTCAAATTTGTTCATGGATCCGTTGATAGCCCGTTGATAGCGCACATAAAAAGCAAACAGATGCCCGTTGGAAAGTTTAGAATTTCAAAGATATCGTTGGAATGATTCAATGTGTTTTTCAACGGTCATCCGCTGATATTGCCAACGGATGACCGTTGGAATCAATTTATACATCAAACCTGAAGTGTTTACCCTCAAACAATCAACACAAAATATATTTTCAAATAATACCTTCAAATAGAGATATATACAGATTGAGAGAGTGGATGTATAGAAGAAAATATATCATAACCAAGGAAGTTACTCAATAATTCTTACACAAATTGGAGCAATTCTTTAGTTATCCGTCGATACAAAATTTGTGTCAAGACGCAACAACATAATCGAAGTCAAGAAATTTTTTGCAAACGTCTTTACAAGGTGGATTTCATAGAGGATTACGAAATTTGGTTATTTCATGGTGAAAATTATGGCATTAGAGATACTGTGAAAGAAGCACAAGAAATGGAAAGAAATGAAGAAGTTCTTTATGAAATGTCGATGACTAATCCATATGTGGAAATGGTGTCAAATGCTTTTTCTGGTGTTGTTGAGTAACCGCATGAAGAAAGTTCGAACAGTGAAGCACGCCGATTTTTCAACCTATTGGATTCAGCGAAACAACTATATATGAAGGTTGTCGTCAAGGTAACTCGTATTCATCTTTTTCATCAAGATTGATGAGTGTAAAATAGACTTCAATGTAGTTGAAAATTGCATTGAATCCTTTTGGAAAACCATGTGTGAATATTTACCACAAAATAATCAAGCTTCTGAGACATATTATGAAACAAAGAATTTCTAAAAGATTTGAGAATGCCACATAAAAATTTGATGTTTGTAGAAACAATTGCATGTTGTTTAAGGGAGAAGATAAAGACCTGTTCGAATGTAAATTTTATGGTGTAAGCAGATTTCGTCCAAATAACAATCTTCAAGAAAATATATATCATATAAAAAGATGTGCTATATGCCTGTAGCAAACAGGTTGAGAAGGTTATATAATAAAAAAACCCATTCCGACAATGAGATGACACGCAGAATACTCGACGGGTGAAAGATACAAAGCAAATTTTCACATTGAAAACGGTCTTGTTGTGGACAATTAGCTACTTTCCTGCCTATGGAATGTTATCTGGAAGGAGCACGCACGAGAGATTGACATGTTCATATTGTATGGAGGATACATATTTATTTCGACTAGTACATTGAAAGAAACCATGTTGCTTTGATTGTAATAGAAGATTTCTTCTTCGTGGACATACATTAAGAAAAGATAAAAAAACATTTTCCAAAGAACGTGATATAAAAATAAGATGCATTGTGCATGCAAATAGGAACACAAATCTTTTAGAATGATTAAACATGATGGGAGATTGACAAGAATCGACAGAGTGCGATGGAACTCGTGAGCATCGAAAACCACAAAACCAACGCGAATAGCATAACTTCTATAAACGTAGTATTTTTTGAAAACTACCATATTGGAAGTCACTTGTATTGCGTTATAATTTGGATGTTATGCATATTAAAAAAATTCGATAACATTATCAACACTGTTTTGAATGGGACAAAAAAAATAAAGGATAACATACAATCAACAAAAGATTTGAAGACAATATGTCGAAGACCTGAGTTGGAGTTAAGAGATAGAGGGCACCTATCTCAATATTCAGATTGTTTGGGTCAGCGAAAATGGCATGATTGAGGTGGTTTAAAGGAGAAGTTAAATTTCTAGATGAATATGCATCTAGCATTGCTCGGTGTGTGGATATTGTGTGTTCGAGACTGATCGGATAGAAAAATCATGATTGTCACGTTTTCATGCAATGACTCATTCTAATTGCATTTTTTGAGCTATTACCACGAAACGTTCACGCTGTGCTATGCAAAATTAGTATATTTTTCAAAGATATATGTGCAAAAATAAATTTAAAAAAGGATGACTTGGATGCTCGGTGAAAATTTCCGTATTTAAACCGTTGAACAGTTCATTTTCAACACAATCACAAAACCAAAACATCAAATTCTCTAAAAAACATTCCTAAACACTTAAACAAAATAAGAGTTCGATGATTTATCGATCTTGATGGATTATTGGCGGGTTCCATAGGAGTACCCCTACCACCTCCTCCACCACCATATCTCTCATTCACCTATATCGGAACCAACGATATTTGATGAAAAAGATGATATGATGGATATTGATGTTTTGATCGATACTTTCGACAAGAGTTCAACTATTCTTATTATTGATCCCGAACATCTTGACGGAACATTATGGTAAGATATAATTACCTATAAACATTTATATTTGAATAAATTATAACATTTGCCTAATAATTTTGTTTACATGTGTAGGTTTGATGTGGGTGATGTTCTTAAACACAAAAACAACAATATCTTCCAAAGTTCTTTACAGGATCGACTTTATTATTCCTGGTAAGTGATGCTAGAAGTTATACGCTGCAGATGGTGGTGTATATTTTTCTTAAATTTATTTAATAAAAAAATTAATTTAATATTATTCTCGAATTTGAATAATAAATGTATTGAATTTAAAGTTAACGCACATAAAGATAGAAGAAGGACACATAGCGCATCTATACAACATGGATGCCTGGTTGCGCTTGTTGATGAACAACGTCAAATGCAACTATTATAAGAAGAACGTCAAACCGACATTGGCAATGGACGAGGTATTCAATCAACTCATCCAATATTGGAAGTCAGAAGACTTCAAGACCAAAAGTGAAAAGGCCAAAAAAATGTCGATACGGTGAGAAAGTTCTCGGGGATTTATTTTTATTGAAATTGGTAACTAATAATATTGGTAAAAAATATTTACATTTATAATTTTAATTTATTTTTATTAAAATTGGTAACTAATAATATTATTATAATGTTACAGATGTAGAGAATGAGAAGAGAACCGACTCTTCTTGAGCTGGTGGTTGAGAGATTCACGCTAATAAGAAATTTGCCCTCGAAGAAGATGTCGATGAACCGAAACTTTTTTACCCTCGGGCAGAGCGAACAATGAAAGTTGTGAAGATAAGATTACATAGTAATCATAAGTCATCAGTTCAACTCCCGACGATCTTAGCCCGTTACAAAATGAAAAAATTTATTTAGAGATATATAATAATCTTATTATCATAATAATTCTCTAATTATATAAATATTTGAAATCGATATATCTTAACTTTAATTTGTTTTATTTTGTCGTCTATTAGACCATATAATGTCAATACGGTTTATGTGCTCAAGACATCCTCGAGAATGCCATCTCGGTACCCCCATAGACCAAGAGACTTATATGCAAGATAAATGAATCGAGTAGTTCGAGGCTAATCTTCGAGAAACGCAAGCGCAAATACGTCACATGGAGAGTATAATCGAGATGTTGACTAATAGAGCGTATCAGCCGCCGCCATCACAGACGAGGGCAACAACACTAAGACAAGAATCGATCATTAGCTCTAATGAAATGCCTTCTCGAGGCGTTGATGAAGACGGGGATGACGAAGACAGTGCTGGTTTAGACGAAATGTATATAAAACACGTTTTTAAATTTTGTATATATTGAAAACTTTTTTAATATTATCGTTTTATTTTAAAAAAATTCGTTTGATAGATACGGATGCTCGTTGATAACAAAACATAGTTTCAACGGGCATCCATTGCAAAATTACATAATTCCCGCCATTTTTTTCCTAAGAGACATATGTTGAAAATTTTTGCCAAAATTGTCAAGGGCATCGTTGCAAAGTTACAGGTTTCCCGCCAATTCATATCCAACGGGCATCGGTTGCAAAATTTCAGCATTCCAGCTAATTCCTTTCAACGGATGCTCGTTACAAATTTGCAATGGGTTTCCGTTGAATTTTTTGTAACGGTTCATCGTTGCAAATTTCAACGGACTATCCGTTACAATCCCTTGATATTTCTCAATGGATAATATCAGTTGATAGTCCGTTTCAATTCACAACGGATGTTATTTTTCAACGATCGATTTCCAACAATCGTGAATTCGTTGGAATCCGTCAGAAACAGTCATTTTCAACGGAAATTAACCATTTTCAATGGATGTGGTCGTTGAAAATAGCTTGTTTTGTAGTGCTTTTCCATCCATTTGTGTATAAAGGAACGTGAATTGTCGGTCATCGAGTAATTCATCATTGGTCATCGAGTAATTCATCATTGGCAGAATGGTTTTAATTTTGAAGGTCTGAAAGAGTGGAAATATTTGGGGTTATTTTGAACCATATTTACAATTTGAAAGATCATGTTATTATTTTTATTGTGTTATCTCATATCGGTTAGAACATGAATCATAAATTTTTATATATTTTTAGATTACCTTGAACTCTTTAATTAATTTTTTGGTTGATTAGATCGAAATCCATATTTGAAATGATATTAGAATATGTTTCGTCCGATTTGAATATTTAGACATTGAATTTTAAAAAATGGGATAGTAGTTAATCTTTATTGTATTATATAGCTTAACATCGGATAAAATATGCATTATATACTTATTTATATTATTTTCAACAAATTTAAACTTTTGATCTATAATTTTTGGTTAAGTTAGATTCAAAATCATAAATTTGAATAGATTAACGAATTTTTAATATAAAAGTGTTAAAAGAGATCGATGGTGGGCGACGGAAAAACCCGTAGTGGAGTGAGGAAAAAAGTAAGAGAAAAGGGAAGACGCAAGCTTGGAGGCATGGGAAGAATGTGTATGTGGTGGGGATACCCAAATCAGCCTTAATACACTCGTCCCACACAGCTTTGGCTCATCACCCCTCCACGTGGCTTTCGTCCACGTCATCATACGCATCCTACGTGGCTTACATACACGTTAGCATACGTATCCTACGTGGATATTATCCACGTCAGTATATTTATCCTACATGGAATTCTATATCCATCGAAGTGTGGGTCCTACGAGATGTCAACGTCGTTGCTTCCCTGATTCCATCACTTGGATTCGACGGCCTCAGCATTTGTGGTAAAGAAGGTTTTTACATCGCTCTTTTTATCTTTGAGATTCTAAATCAATATTTTGTGCCAAATAATATAAAATTCATATCTTGAAAAAGCTTTATTAGTTACATTACCTTCACAAATTCAACCTACAATTTTTTTTCTATATTGCAATATTTATATACCAAAAAATATCTATAAATTAAAAATTTTCAAATATTAAATTTTATCCCAAAAATTATCATAATACTAACTATATCATATGTCTAATATGACACAAAAAATATTTGTCATGTGTTGATAGTCTTATTTAATAAAAAATTCCAATTAATTTAGGTTTTTTTTTAAAAAAAAATCAAACTGGAATTGGATTGAATTTTAGAAAATTCCATGCTGTATCAAGAAATGGTCGGTAGAAATTTTGTTATCCCAATACTAATTAGCTTCATTATTAAGCTTTACTATGTTGAAAATACACATTTTTTTTTAAAAAAAATCAAACTGGAATTGGATTGAATTTTAGAAAATTCCATGCTGTATCAAGAAATGGTCGGTAGAAATTTTGTTATCCCAATACTAATTAGCTTCATTATTAAGCTTTACTATGTTGAAAATACACACACACTCCCCTCACACATCATTATCACTTTCTTTATTTTTTTCTATTTTTAAATATCCTTTACTTAGACGGTCTAAGCAATCATATACTATAATTGAAATAAATAATATAAGAGCTTCGGAATGATACAAACTAAAAAAATAATATAACTCCCAAAATTATATTTTTAATATTAATCCTCTATATAAACACCTCAACACTTCCCACTTCTCTCATTCATTCCAAACCAAATACCTCCTCCATTGAATATTCTCTCTCTTTCTCTCTCTATCTCTATCTCTCTCTCTCCCTCTCCCTCTCTCTCTCTCACACACAATTAAGATCAAACGCGAAATGGAGAATTTGTTCCATCTGATGGATCATGAAGATTTCACATCTCGGCGGTGCATTTGGGTAAACGGACCGGTCATTGTCGGAGCCGGGCCGTCCGGTTTAGCGACGGCGGCGTGTCTGCGTGAACAGAACGTACCCTTCGTCGTGGTGGAGAGAGCAGAGTGCATTGCCTCTCTGTGGCAAAAACGCACTTACGATAGACTCAAGCTTCATCTCCCTAAGCAGTTCTGTCAATTACCCAAAATGCCCTTCCCGGAGGACTTCCCTGAGTACCCCACCAAGCGTCAGTTCATCGACTACCTTGAGTCCTACGCTAAGCGCTTCGAGATCAACCCTAAATTCAACGAGTGTGTTCAGTCCGCGAGGTACGACGAGACCAGCGGCTTGTGGCGCGTCAAGACCGTGTCGACGGCCGATTCGACTCGGAACGAGGTTGAGTATATTTGCCGGTGGCTCGTGGTCGCCACCGGAGAGAATGCGGAGCGCGTGATGCCGGAGATCGACGGATTAAACGAATTCTCTGGCGAGGTCATTCACGCCTGCGATTACAAGTCCGGAGAGAAGTTCGCCGGGAAGAAAGTACTCGTCGTCGGATGTGGAAACTCCGGCATGGAAGTCTCTCTTGATCTCGCCAACCACTTTGCTATGCCTTCCATGGTCGTTCGAAGCTCGGTAAGTGATAAAGTTTCGAATTTTAAATCAGAAAAATCGAGATTTTAGGACTGAATTTTGGATTATTGATCAAACGGGTTTCTCTGTTTACCAGGTTCACGTGTTACCGCGAGAGATTTGTGGGAAATCAACATTCGAGCTTGCGGTGACGATGATGAAATGGCTTCCTCTGTGGTTCGTCGACAAGCTGTTGTTGATATTGGCATGGTTCGTGCTGGGGAGTATCGAGAAATACGGTCTAAAAAGGCCGGAGATGGGTCCAATGGAGCTGAAGAACGCAGAAGGCAAAACTCCAGTGCTTGATATCGGAGCTCTAGAGAAGATCAGATCAGGAGAGATCAACGTTGTTGCTGGGATCAAACGATTCAGAGGGAACCAAGTGGAGCTCGTCAACGGAGACAAACTCGACGTTGACTCAGTGGTTCTAGCCACTGGGTACCGCAGTAACGTCCCTTCTTGGCTTCAGGTGAGAAAAACATTTCGAACTCGTACGAAATTTCAGATTTTGGAAACCGGGTTTGGATGGTCTCTTCGACTCCTAAACCGGGTCGGGTAAAAAAATTATGGGCGAAAGAGCTAATGGGGTTTGCGTTTGCGTTTGAACAGGAAAGCGAGTTCTTCTCAAAGAATGGGTTCCCCAGGACGCCATTTCCAAACTGCTGGAAAGGGAAATCGGGATTATACGCAGTGGGGTTTACAAGGAGAGGGCTGTCAGGTGCGTCTGCAGACGCTGTAAGAATCGCTGAAGACATTGGTTCTGTCTGGAAACTGGAGACCAAACAGCCGAGGAAACGCACCACGGCTTGTCATCGCCGATGCATTTCTCAGCAGTTTTAAATTTAATCTTCAAAACAGAAACAAAAGTAGAAAGTAGAAACAGAGGAGACAGAGACAGAGACAGTGACAGTGACAGTTACGATGACAGCCCTCTCCTGAAGGCCCAAACTGAAATGGGTGTGTAGTGTGTCTTTTTTTTAGTTACCTCTTCCACTTGTTTTGGGCGTTTTGTAGACATGGGAGAATATTAGGCTCTAACCCTTTTCTTTTCACAATTCTTTTCTATCTTTATTCTTTTGTAATGTATGTTGTTATTGAAAATTCATAGATAAATATAAATAAATAATCTTCATTTTGTACAACTATCTATCACCATTATCTCGTGAATTTGAATATTTACTTGATAAATACTATTTACGATCTAATAAATATCTTAACCATAAAATTTTGTAAGATTTCCTAATACATTTAACAAAATATATAGTATTTCAAGATTCTAGTGTAGTTGTTCAATAAACAAAAATTGTAAATAATCTTTTTAAGAGGGACAATTTTACATATTTTTGTCAAATCTTTATATTATTATATATTGTTTATATCATTTTGATGTATTTCGATTCTTTTGATCAGGATGGTTTGATATTTTTGAATTCACTATATTAATTTCATTTCCAATTTGCGACATGTTTTTTTTTATGATTTTGACTCTTGATTTAATTGCCATGTATTTAATTATTGAGTCCCAGAATTTATGATTTTATGCAGTATAAAAAGTCTGAATTTTCTAGAGAAGTCGATTCGAAATATTTGATTTTAGATGTATTTTATTTTGAAATATTATTGTTTAGATACGACCAGATAATTACTGATATCTAATGTTACATTTCAATGTATTATTTTGAAGTGTATTATGAATTTCTGGTTTAATATAAAAAAAGATGTTTATGACAGCGCGAGCAAATAGTCTACATGAATCTCCCTTGTATAAATCAGAAGCTAACATGTTGTTTTACAAGATTTATATTAAGTAGTGACCAAAAAGCGCATCTTGTAACTATCTAAAGGAAACCTCAATGAATTATAAGTACTGTATAGTAACTATTTTTAATGTATAAAATATATAAATATGTGTTTATATAAGAATGTATGGCCGTGAAAAATGGGTTATAGATAATTTATATAGATAAAATAATATTCATAATAATATTATTTTTTGTTTGACCCAGCTTACCGGTAAGATATTTATAAAAGTCTTTTAAGAGTAAGCCTCTTCTGCACATGCATCTCATTAAGCCAACCCTTCATTAAGCCTTCTTTTAGTTTAATTAATTGGACCACAAAATTAAGATTTATAAAGCAAAATAAATTAACGTGACTTTTTAATTGGAATTTCTTGGAAATAATATAAAAGAGAGAATAAAGATTGGTCATAAATAATTTATTTAGAAAAAAAAACTCAAGGTGTGTTCGGTCCAAAGAGAGTAAAATGAGAGATCTAAGAAGGTCACATCAAAGCATATGGACAATGTCAAAGGATATAAAAGCATCACTCCAAAACCATTTCATCCACATCATAGTTTATATTAATTTTTTTTCCTTGTACATTCTTTTTTATTCTCACTACTTTCTTTTATTTAGTAAAATAATATCTTTTTTATCAATCTTATCTAACCATAGACTGTTTCCTTAAACCGAATTTCTGAAATAAAGAAATATTTGCAACATATTAATAATGAATATAAAAAATGTATATTTTAAATTTTAAAACAGATCTTTTGTAATATATGATATTTTGTGGTCGATGATATAATCACATGAATTCCAAATTGAAAATTATCAAATATGAATCTAGATGTAACTAATCTCAAAAACTAATTTAAAAGTTTAGAATTGTCCAATATCATATATATATATATATATATATATATGAGACTAAAATTCACGTCTTTAGCCGATATGAGATATTACATCACAACACTCCCTCTCGAGGTCCAACATCGGTATACTCGAATCAGAACGAATTGACTCTGATACAATATCAAATATAAACTTGCGTGTAACTAATCCCAAAAACTAATTCAATAGTTTAGGATTACCCAACACCATATATATGAGACCAATATCCATGCCCTTAACCAATCTGAGACAATACATCACAACAAAAATTTGATAACTACTTGCAATTATTTGGTACATATCTTTTGTAGAAATTTATTAAAATAAATTATCTTTTGTATATTTACATTAACAATAACCATTTTGTAACATTATTTAAAAATTAATGAAATATAAAGTGAATATTTATAACATTTAATAGGATGTAAAATGTAATTTTATTTATGATTTATGTTATGTGATTTTCTATCTTGTATTTCTCTATACGTAAACATGATGTAAGATGCTATAAAACAAAATGTTAAACTAAGAAACCTTTTTTATTACTATTATATAAAAGAAAAAAAAGAATGCATGTAGAATTTCCCTATACCTTCTTCTAGATGGCTATTTTAACGAAATAATAGAAACAATTTTGAGAGCATGTACAATGAAATTAGTGTCATATCAAATACGAGCATACAAGTACTTGCTTGTTTTATATCGATGTTTACATGTGGAAATTTCAATATTATGTCAAATAAATAATATTCTAGAAAGTTTCTACGAAAACATACACATCGATAGATAATAAACAAATATTTTTATATATAATGTTAGAGATTATGAACTTTCGATTCAATTTATTTTCATTGTGCCACGAGGGAAAGTAATTTCAAAATTCCATTTTTCTTCATATTGGTTCATTCAAACCTTGATTGGGAATATATTTTACAATGCAATGGAAAAAGGTGAAAGAAATTATGTTTCACTGTATGAAACGGATACACATCTTATTTAAATTTATCCAAAGGTCGATTTTTGGTCAATTAATCCCAAAATTTCAGCTAAATTGATTTTTTTTGTTAAATTAATTTGGAATGAGATTGAAAATTCTTTAATTTTGGAAGAATTAATTGGATGGCGGTCAATAATTAATTCTATCAAGTCTTTGTCCCAAATTATTATGTAGAAAAAGAAATGTTCAAGCCATATAGCATAAGAAAACAAGCTAACAAGTCAATTTCATGGGAGTATATCTAAATATGGAACAAGAATTTGAATATATACATACATAAATATATACATACCTATCTGATCACATTTATAACCTATGAGAAGTCGGTTTCAAAGGTCATGAAGAAGCCAGCACCTCATGTTACCTATTCAGAAACTACAAATTGAGATGTTTTTTTGTTATACAAATACAAGCACAACTTCAAGTGGTGTCACATAACACATATAATATATAATATATATATATATATATATTCATCATGAAACTTCGTTACATTGGTAAAACACAATCCTAACTATCTTTATCTCCTTTAAGATTTCCATATATCGCATATATCAAAGACTACAGAAGATAGTTACATGTGCCCCGATCTATCTTTTTAGATATATATATATATGTTCATAATTCAAGTATTAATCAATATAGTACAATACAATATAACATTATTTTCACCGTTAACTTTGTCTTATAATGTACACATCACAATCAGAGTCTAATATATAAATATATGAAAAGATGAATTGGATTCTGATATCATATCAAATGAATTTGAACCTATCGCAAACCAAAAATTAGTTCAAGAGTTGGTGATTACCTAATATGATATATTGAATCCATAATTCATCTATCATAGCCAAAGTGGGGCAACACAACATTACAAACACATATGAATATAAAATTTTTTTATCAAGGGCAATAAATATTTAAATAAAAAATTTAAATATAATATACAGAAAAAATAATAGTAAAAAATAAAATATCTAATAAATATATTATACTATTGTCCATATTATGAAATCTATCTATAATAATATTATTTGTGATTGTCTCACGTAAATCTTTTTTTAATATAGTAAATCAAACAATCAATATACTAAAAGATGTTTATGTTTTGACCATCAAATGAGCAAGATCCCAAGTTTTCTCATATTAGAAAATTTATCATCTTTATTTATTGTCAAAATATAGCACACATTCATACTCAAAAGATTTACGGTCCAACCTACTAAAATTATTTAGATAGAATTCAGATAGTCTTATCAGTCAACGAGATCAAAGAAGTTATGCAACTAAGTAATTCAGTGTTTAACTCGTTAATATGATAATTCAACTCTTGAAGTTGGAAATCTAGAAACAATCTACATGATAATATTGTAGATTACTCATATTTGTTTTTTTCTCTTGGTTACCTTGAATCCACGTATTTTCTTGCATGTCAACTATACAAATATCATGTATTTTACAAAAAGAAAAATCTTTGTTCATAAAAGAATGTCATTCATCATCTTTGTGCATTTGAAATTGTCTTTTTTTACTCTATTAGTGAAATATGATTCAAGATATCTTGATTTCCTTTATCTCTTTTTTTAAAGCCATTGATAAATTATCTGCGAATTTTAAAAGAAGTATCATCAATTGTTATGAAACACAAAATCAAATGTATAAAAATATTTGAGAAGATAAGGAGCTTGTCGTGTTTTGATATCATCTCTACCAATGAATATGTTCAAGCATCTCAATGAAGGAACAAAATAACTCTACCAAACAACATAAAGTTTTATAATGAGAACTCCAACGTGTATTTAAAGGTCTTATGATAACGTCTAAATTGTTCTAGTATTTTCATCTATTTTCATTATTAGTTTTATCATTGAATTGGACTTTACCGAGTATTAAGTACAATTTAGTCTTCTTCTAGCATTTTCTCGTGTTTTGCAGCAAATGAGATATCGGATTATAAACATGAGCAAATGTCGAGAAATATTGCAAAACCACTCAACATTCAAACCCCCTTTGGTCACAAGAAATATAAATACGCGGTTGGCATACAAAAATAAAAGCAATGATCACCGCTCACAAAAGTGGAAACAACCGCTGCACAAAAATGGAAACACGGCTGGAACGAAATGAAATTTTCAATTGTTGGAACAACAACTGGAAGAGTACGGTTGTAACATGGAAAGGGGATAGGGCTTACACAAATGGGAAGTAAGATGCTGGAATACAAAATGTAAACTGCCAAACCGCTGTAAACAAAATGGAAACCAAGCCGCTGGAGCAACCAAATGGAAATCGGTTGGAGCAACAAAATGGAAATCAGCTGGAGCAAGAAAAAGGAAACCAAAGGCTGCACAACTGAAGAGAATAAAAAGAAACAGCCGCTTCACAAGAAGAAAGGAAACCAAAATGGAAATCGAGAAAAAGAAAACAAGTAGAGAAGAGGAAATCAACACGAAAAGAAATGGGGGAGCTTAGGTTCGACCAAGAAGAGTTTGGACAGGGGGAGAGAAGCTGGAGCTGGACGGTTTGGAGCTGAAAAAGAGAAGGGAAGATATGTTTTTTGTTTTGTTTTATGTTTAGTGAGTAGTTGTATAGCTACATGTTAGAGTTTTTCCGATATGTAATGAAGGCTGATACTTAATGCTTGTTTATAGTATTTGATCGTTTTCAGATGGATTGGTTGTTTTTAATTCTTTTATTCTTGCACGCCACTTGAATGAATGATCATAAAAATTTGATTGCATTGGGAGATGGATTAGATTTTGGAACCTAGCCAAGATTTGGTGTCTTAATCGATTTAGAACCTTGACCAGTTGGTCGATTGAACTCAGAAATTCGGATAGCGGTCTGAATGCATCTAGTAGGTGAGATTATGCAATTGGGAGATTGGTAATATGCATGCTAGATAGTGAGTTTAGGCATCAAGAGAGTCATTCCTTAGGAAAGAGCTTGAATTCCCTGAATTCGTGATAATATCTATAACCATGAGCTTCAATAGCACTTCGTTGCATTATTGTATTGGATTTGTTTAGATTTTAATGCTTGATTTCAGATTTATTTTCTCACTTGGTTTGATGGGTTGTTCTTAGTGAGTTTATCCTTGTTGATCACTTGATTGAATGAATTTAGAGGCTTGTCTAGTCTGGGAGGTCAGATTTAAGTCTTGGAAATAACCCTAGAATAAATTACGTTAATGAGAACCTTGGTCTGTCGGTTAATCTATTTTAGAAATCATAAGAATTGAGATTGAATTCCCTATTAAGGTTGAGTTCCCCATTGATCGGAATGCATCTAAATGTTCGATTTGCTGCATCGGGGATGAGTACGTTGATTTTCTAGGTAGTGGATTTAGGTGTCGATAGAGTCCCTTTAGATAATTGATTTTGAGTTCCCTATTGATCGAGATAATCCGATTTCATGATTTATAGAAACGTCCATTACATATCCCGGTTTTTCTCGAAACCTGTGGTGCTTTATCTTATTGAGTGTATCTCGTTAGTTAGTTTAGTCTTTATTTTGCATTCCAATCACTTGATTTATACACATCCTATTCATTGGTTTAATAACTCGATTGTTGCATCCCTTCCCTAGTGTTCGACCCTGGTATCACACGATCCGTATTCTTATGGAAACGTTAGTCTAGGTATTTATTATTTAGATTAACCACATCAAGTTTTTAGCGGCGTAGCCGGGGAACCGATTACGGTATTAGAGTTAGGATACTTTTGAATTAGGACATAGTTTTTTCGGATCTTTAGTTGTTTTTCGTATTTTTTTTTTGTTTTCTTTTCTTTTTTAGTCAATTTTTACCTTTCGAAGCTTAACTGATTCTTGTGTTTTATTGCGTGAGGACTTTACTGCGCGAGAAGCGAAGAAGAACAAATGGTAGAACGTCGCAACTTAAATGCACTACCAATGCAAGCTGCATTAACCTATGGATCATACATGGCTCCTAGGCACACTCGACTCTTGTCATGCATTAGTAGGAACGCCCGCCTTGAACTAAAACTGGTATTCATTCAAATGCTAATCAATGCAGCGTTCAGAGGGAGACCCGTTGAGGATCTGAATCAGCATCTCACTGATTTCAAGATGTTTTGCTAAACTACAAAAGTCGAAGAAGGAGTTTCAGATGAAGATGCCATGATAGCTGCCTTCCCGTTCTCTGTAAAAGATAAAGCGCAAGATTGGTTGTACTCTCAACCACCGAATTCTATACGATCATGGGAACAACTAGAGAACAAGTTCATGACGCGGTTCTTCCCTCAGAGTAAAGCTCAGCTCGCCAAAAATCAGATTAACACATTCGTGCAAGGGGCAGCCGAGAACTTGTATGAAGCGTGAGAACGATTTAAAGGCTATCAACGCCTTTGCCCACAACACGACATGGATCAAAGCTACCTTATACACACTTTTATGCAAAGACTTTTGAAAAACACGAGAATATTGATCATAGTCGCTGGTGGAGGTTCCTTAAGTAACCTCACTTTTCTATAAATCGTGGACTTGATCGATCGAATGGCCGACGAAGGAAGTAATGCTGCAGGAGAATATAGTCGCAACATTCCAACAATGGTAGCCCATGTGAATGAGACACACGCCTTATATACCGACATAGGTGAAGTAAAAGATCAAGTCACATGGATTTACTATTTGCTGTCTGAATCACATCATCCGCATTACATGGATCAATCATGGGAACAAGAAGTTTGATGGTATGAGGAAGTAAACTACGTGGGAAACAATCAGCCTATAGGGAACACATACAAACCCGGATGGAGAGATCATCCAAACTTCTCGTATAGAAACTTCGAAAGTGTGTTGAATACGCAACATCTATCGGAAAATTTTCAGCCGCGAGTGATGCAATGAAATCAAAACTTCCATCCACATACACACCCGCGATTCAGCCTGAAGCAGCCCTCAATATCACAGCCATGTTTACTCGTCTCCTACAAGAACAACAAAATCAAAACAACCTTTTGATGGGGGTGAAAGCGGAGAAAGATAATTCCAAGAAGAAGATGGAGGGCTTTCAAAACCATCTTAGGCATTTGGAAATGCAAGTCGCTCAATTAGCGCAAGAAACAACATGTCCGCAAAGAATTCTACCAAGGAGACCGGAAATGAATCCCCATGAGCACGTCAACGCCATTTATCTAAGGAGTGGTAAGATGGTGGTTCAGCCTGCTCCTTCGACATTTGAAAGGGGTGAAGCATCTATCACAGCAGCGAAAAATGCTATCAACGAGGTTAAGTAGAAGCTCGAGGAGGAAGAGGAGCCAAAGTACGTAAAACTAACTCCGAGACCGCCTCCTTTGTCGTTTCCACAATGTCAATGCAAGAAAACGGTAGATCAATCCACTCCTTTAACATTTGAAAAGGATGAAACGTCTATTACAGCAGCGGAAAAGGCTAGTGACGTTAACAAGCACGAGAAGAAACCCAAGGAGGAAGATGAGCCAAAGTACGTAAAATTCGAACCAAGACCGCCTCCTTTGTCGTTTCCACAACCGTAAATGCAAGAAGAACGATGATGTTCAATTCGCTAAGTTTGTTAAGATGTTTAGAAAATGCACATCACCATTCCATTCCACGAAGCATTGAAGAAGATGCCTTCATACGCTAAGTTCTTGAAAGATGTGCTTGCAAACAAGCGGGAGGTGGAGACAGAGATTGTAATAGTAACGAATTCAATGTTGCAACCAAATATACCAAAGAAGATACTTGATCCACGTATATTCGTGATCCCTTGTAAAATAGGTGATTATGAAATTAACCATGCACTCATCGATGTCGGAGCAAGCATAAGCGTGCTATACGAAAAATTGGATCTTAGGGGCAGAATGGATCTTCAATCTACACAGATGACACTCACAATGTTTGATCAAAGCGCGAGGATCCCTGAGAGATGGCTGGAAGATGTACCACTGCAAGTTGAGAAGTTCTTCATTCCGGTCGACTTCGTTGTCTTAGACATGGAGGAAGGCGAGAAAATCCCGATTATCCTCAGGAGGCCATTTCTCAACACGACAAAGACGATCACACAATTTGCTTAAGGAAGACTCGCATTGAAGTTCTACAACAACGAATTGGAGTTCAACTTGAACGACACACTTAAGCCATGCATGATCTATTCGGTGTTCCACATCGATGTCTTAAAGAAATTAGCCGAGGAAGTCATTGAAGAATTTAGGAGTATGGATTCTCTAGAAACGACTCTCTTAGTAGCTGGAGAAGGATTATATAAGGACCCAACGAGCTACTGGACGAAGGAAGGAAGAAGGAACCTTTGGACCGAGAGTTACACGCGGCCCGAGCACACATGAGCATGATCCAAGCAGACTTCCACGCGACTCGAGCTACATGCAACGACACATAAACAATCCTAAGACGCCGAGAAGCTACACCAAACGCCCAACACCCGATTGGAGCACCGATAAGGCACACAAGGTGAAGTTGAAAGAGACGAATGACGAAGCTTATGCGTGCCCGACCGATCTGTATACTATGCACGACCGAGGTCCTTCTTACGAGATCAACACAGCGGAGCTAATGAAAGACATGGTCGTTCTGATGGAATTTGCAAAGAGCCCAACTGATCCATGTGATATACCCAATCGAGTACCCTATGCACGCGAGAAGCTACACACACACGACGACGAGGATGTCCACTAATGAGTAAAGCATCTTGGTAACGCTCGAGACCTTAAATAAGCATTTCTCGGGAGGTAACCCGAACTTCATATCCTTTTTATTTTGTTTTATTTTCAGAATTTAGTTTTTATTCTTTTCGCACGTATGTACTCGGTCAGCTGTCACGTTGTATCGTCCCCTCTCTCTCTTGTGGATTGTGTGCTTCTTTTTCACAGGTTCTCCACTTTGATATCATCCATAACGGAGGAGATCCGTAAAATATCCAGCTGCACTATCAACTCGGAACAACAAGAATACACAAGGTGCACACGTTCTAACTTTCTTTATCTTCTCCTGAGTCTTGGTATGTGAGTTCCTCTCATAAGTTTTGAACACCGGGATGGTGTTTCGTTCAAGTCTGGAGGTATAGTCTTCGAGTGACATGTTTATAATTAGAATTAGACGTTGAGTTCTTCATTTTAGTTTAGCATTTACGTTATTTTTTGTTAAGATTAGATGGACAAATATCTTGTACGAAATTTTGAACTTTAGTCATCTTTGTGCAACTTTCTCGAATCAGGAATAAAAACCTAGTTTTTCTGAAAAATACCTTTAGATATCGATTAGTATAGTATTTGTGCATTAATCCATGGCCTATAGTTGTATTCCGCCCCCTAGGTTTCAACCCCAAATACTTATATCTCCGTGTATACTGTTTATTCTTTGATTTGCTTCTATTTCTATAACTCCACGCGCTTACACTTCGATGTCAATAGAATAAGTTTCTAACTATTTTAGCCTTACATTGACATCAGTGCATCGATCTTGATGGTTCGGGTCTAAATGGTGGGTCGAAGTTGTTTTTCTGAGTCCCAAGGGTTGGAGTTGAGGCGTAATCGCAATAGTTTAATAAAAAAAAATCTTCAATGACGTAACCTCTTCACTCTGTTGAGGTTACAAGATCTTATGAGTGTGCCAATCGACAACCTGGGTCTAAGTAGAAGGCTGCCCTCTTCAACTCTAACGTCCTAGAAACCAAGCGTGAATCTTCAAAAAAAATTATGTGGAAACTGAAAAAAAAAGAAAGAGAAAAGAACAAAAAAAAATGATTGTCTTTAAGAATGGTATCTCACGTGAGCATAATAGAATAGGTATGGAGATCGCTTGGATGTCGTCTAGGGGTTAGTGAAATGAACTTAGATTATGTGTAAGATTGCACAGCTCATGATTTTCGGTGGATAGAGGTCTGAACTAAGTATCCCTAGGTCAATATTCGTGTAACGCATTGTTGTGCATGATGGCTATTTTTTTAAATGCTTGTGCCAGTATCTGGTTGTTATCTAGCTCTCATTGTGCTTAATCTTAGTTTTGCTCGAGGAGGAGCAAAGGTTCAAGTCTGGGGGATTTTGATAACGTCTAAATTGTTCTAGTATTTTCATATATTTTCATTGTTAGTTTATCATTTATTTGGACTTTACTGAATATTAAGTACAATTTAGTCTTCTTCTAGTGGTTTTTTCGTGTTTTGTAGGAGATGAGATATCAGGTTACAAAAACGAGCAAATGTCGGGAAATGTTGGTATAACCACTTCAAGATCACCTATACAAACTCAACACTCAAGCTCTCTTCGGTCACAAGAAATGGAAACACACGGTAGGCACATAAAGCTCACAAAAATGGAAACAATCGCTGCACAAAAATGGAAACGCGACTGAAAAAATAGAAATTTTCGGTTGCTGGAAAACAATTGGAAGCGTGGTTATAACATGAAAAGGGGACATGGATTACACAAAATGGAAACAGAAACAAGAACAAACAAAATGGAAGCCAAGCCGCTGGAGCAGCAAATGGAAATCGGTTTAGAGCAACAAAATGGAAATCAGCTGGAGCAAGAACAAGGAAACCAAAGGCTGCATAGCTGAAGAGAAGAAAAGGAAAGAAGTTTTGCACAAGAAGAAAGGAAACCAAAGAAAATGGAAACTAAAAAAGGAAACGAGTAGAGACGATGAAATCAGCACGAAAAGGAAAAGGGGAGAGCTTAGATTCGGCCAAGAGGAGTTTGGATAAAGGAGAGAGGCTGGATCTGGAAGTTTTGGAGCTAAAGAAGAGAAGGGAAATGTTTTTTGTTTTGTTTTATGTTTAATGAGTAGTTTGTAGCTATGGGTTAGAGTTTTGCCGATATATAATGAAGGCTGGTGCATAATGCTTGGTTATAGTATTTGATCATTTTCAGATTAATTGGTTAATCTTAATGTTTTTGTTCTTGTACGACACTTAAATGAATGATCACAAAATCTGATTGCATTGGGAGATGGATTAGATTTTGGAACCTAGCCATGATTTGGGGTCTTAATCAATTTAGAACCTTTGTTGGTCGGTCGATTGAACTCAGGAATTCGGATAGCGGTATTAATGTGTATAGTAAATGAGATTGCGCAATTGGAAAATTGGTAATATGCATGCTAGATAGTGGGTTTAGGCATCAGGAGAGTCATTTCTTAGGAAAGAGCTTGAATTCCCTGAATTCGTGATAATATCTATAACCATGAGCTTCAATAGCACTTTGTTGCATTATTGTATTGGATTTGTTTGGATTTTAATGTTTGATGTCGGATTTGTTCTCTCAATTGGTTTGATGGGTTGTTTTTAATGATTTCATCCTTGTTGATCACTTGTTTGAATGAATTTAAAGGTTTGTCTAGGTTGGGAGTTCAGATCTAGGTCTTGCATATAACCTTAGAATGAATTAGGTTAATGAGAATCTTGTTCGATCGGTTAATCTATTTTAGGAACCGTAAGAATTGAGGTTGAATTCTCTATTAAGGTCGAGTTCCCCACTGATCTTAATGCATTTAGATGTTCGATTTGTTGTATCGTTAGATGAGTACGTTGATTTTTTAGGTAGTGAATTTAGGTGTCGATAGAGTCCCTTCCGATAATTGATTTTGAGTTTCCAATGGATCAAGATAATCCAATTTCATGATTCATAGAAATGTCCATTACATGTCCCGGTATTTCTCGAAACATTTGGTGTTTTATCTTATTGAGTGTATCCTGTTAGTTAGTTTAGTCTTTACTTTCCATTTTAGTCACTTTATATATACGCGTCCTATTCATTTTTTTAATAATTCTATTGTTGCATCGCTTCCCTAGTGTTCAACCCTGGTACTACACGATTCGTATTCTTACGGAAACGTTAGTCTAGATATTTATTACTTGAGATTAACCACATCGTCTTAAAAATCAATCTCTTGATTTAATTATGTTTCGCCGCTAATTTCACCTTTATCAATTCTTTCTATCACTTTGCTTCGATAATTTTCTTGGATCATATATTTTTCATGATTCTCCAACCACATTCAACACAACACAATTCATATAAAAAATCTCCAACATCAAAGTCCTTTTTTTGTAATTTCCACAAAAGCCGGTTGAAGCTTAGGAGCAAAACAATGGACGTATTACATAGCTACTTTCCCTCGGAGTCAATGATCTCAACTCATTGAATTCATCCTTCATATTGATTGCTCCATCATAGCCTTGACCGCAAACCTTTTTAAAACTTAGTCCATGTTTAGCGAACAGATAATCAATGGCACATTTTAGAGACAAAGCACATGTCTCATTCACATGTAAAAGACCTATATATATTTTTCTTTCACTTTTTCAATCTTATCAATAAAATGACTAACCACTGTCATTTGTTCTTTCAGAAACATCACTTGACTCCTCCACCAACATACCAAACACATCTTGATCATTTTCTTCACTTTTCACTACTTATTCCGCAAAGTAATGTACAATATCTTTCTGAATGATGGAGATTTCATTTGGTTATTTCTTGGTGCATTCTTCAACACAACTGTACTTGCAATCTCATTTTGTTATGCAATGTATTTCAAAAATTCTAAAAATATTTTTTGTATTGCTAGACTCTTGTAACTCATCATGACCTCGAAAAAGGTAATCATTGCTTCAATAAATATTTAATAGAATCAATTGAAACATTCCATTAAATCTGATATTCATTATTCACAATATCATTTTACTTATGAAAAGCATGTATGATAGATTGATATTATCTCATTAAATCATCATATTTTTTTCAATGCTTTATTATGAAAACTATTAATATCACCGACATGAAAAGCTAATATAGCTGTCTTATTCAAACTTGAAAATCAATCGATCACAAATGCATCATTGCTTTCATGATTTTCAATTAAAAAATTAGCAAGATAAGACAAACGAAAAGTTTTTTCCTTGTTTATGTTATACTCTAACCATTTACCATATTGGTCAAACCAAGTTGTATTAACCTGTCTCAAAGTTTTTCTAATCACCTAATTAAAAATAAACTTCACCATGTAGTTGAAGAGATCCTAATAAAATATATGTTTTATTCCTTCCATTTGATCAAGATGATATTCAGATATTTTTTTCTATCAATAAAATGCAAGTTAAATCGTCCAAATTAATTTTTCGAATCAATGAACAAACCTGAAGATGATTCATTGATACAATTTTTGTAGAACTTTCATTATAATTTTGATAGGTCAATATAGTGTTTCTTTTGAAAAACTTTTCAATTATTTAATCTAATCAAAAGAAAAAATTACGATTATAGTAATATTCTAATATGAACAAAAAAAGTAAAAAGAATATATATATGTATTGGTTTTTTAACAACTTGATTTTTGATGTTAAGAACAAATATATAAAAATAAAAATGAATAAAAAGATCATGGAGACATGAGAAACATGAATAAAAAATGAATTGGTGTCAAACCCTAATTTTTTTATTTGAGAAGTGATAATATTAAATTAATTTTCAATTTTAATAAATTTTGTTTTAAAGAAAGAAGTTATTGGGTACTAGATATTATCCGTGCATAGCACGAATTTTAAAATTATTAAAACTGAAAATAATAAATAGTTTGAATATAGTATAAGATATATAATTTTTAAATGATGAAAGATATATAGTTGTATTGAATAATTATTTAATTTATAGTAATTATATGTTAACATTTAAATATATTCAACGTTAGATGAAAATAAAAATAAATATACTCAACGTTAAACTGATTTTAAAATTATAAAAATTGTAATTAGTAAATAGTTTGAATATAATATAAGATGTATAATATTTATGTATTAATTATATATTAAAATTTAAATATATTCATCGTTAGATGAAAATAAATAATGAGTATATTCAACGTTAGATTGAAATAAAGATTGAAAACTAATTAGTTTAAATAATTAAACAATTTTAATAATTTTTAAGTTATACTAATTTGTTTTTATAACAATATTTATGAAACTATACTTTGAAATGTTTACTGTGATAAATGATAATGTGTTTTGTATTATTGATTAAATTAAAATAATAATTCAATTGGAGGAATATCAGAAATACCCTCGTAGAGTTAAAACACTTCAAAACTATCCTTCTAAATCTGATGGAAAAAAATCGGAGAAAAGACATATGTGCCCTTATATTTTGTTAGTGAAAAACACATATAGAAGAGGGAAAGACAAATTTAAGAGGAGGGAAAGACAAATTTGAGAGGAGGGAAACAAAGTTGAGAGCTATTTTCTTTCATTTTCGAGCAATTTCTTTCCATTTTCGAGCGGCTTCTTTCTATTCTCGAGCGATTTCCTTCCATTTTGAGCGTTTTGTAGCAATTTTCGAGCGATTTCCAACGATGTTTTAGCCAATTTCAGTGATTTCCAGTAATTTGCAACGTTTTTAGCGATTTCCGATGATTTTTAGCAATTTTAAGGTGATTTCCAGCAATTTCGACCGTTTTTCGGCGATTTTCGACGATTTCCGGCAATTTCCGGCAATTTTTGGCGATTTTGGGTCGCATTGGGTCACAGGGTCGAACTGGGTCGCAGGGTAACAGGGTCGAACTGGGTCGCAGAGTCGAACTGGGTCACAGGGTTGGACTGGATCGCTGGGTTGCAGGGTCGAACTGGATCGCAGGGGTATTTTGGGAATATCAACATTTATAAGGTATTTTTGAAGTTAAGAATTTTTTTTCGGGAAAGGTAATTTTGAAGTGTTTTAGCCTTCGAATGTATTTTTGAAGTTACCCCAGTTCAATTTAAGTAATTAACATAAAAATTTCATAGATAATATATTCACTATAATTTAATATAAAATTCAAATAAAAATAAATATTAATAATTAAAGACATATAAATAAAACAAACTTTAATGAAGAATTAAAAATATATTATATATTATTAATGGATAATAGAAATAACAATAATTGACAATTTACAATAAATTTTTGTACCCAAAAAATGAAAAAAAAATATTTATTTGTTATTAGTGATAGTAATAGTAATAAATATAGTACTCTCTCACCCTAGTTTTTTATGAAAATTTTTATAAAAAAAATTTAATGTTATAAGATTCTTATTAATAGCTATAAACATGAAGTTGTTTTTTGAAATCTTATTACTCTAAAATTTAAGTGGAATGTTATAATTTAACTTTAATAATTAAAATAATTTTTTTATAAAAGATATAATGTAAAACAAAACAAAATTATTAATATTTATGATAATTAAAAAATCATTTCTATAAAATTATAATAATTAAAATAGTTATTTTTCGAAATCTTTCCACAGTGGATATTTTAAAATTATAATAATTTAAAAATTATTTTTATAAAATATATAATATAAAATAAATAGACATAAATAATATATATATATATATATATACATATTCAAATAAAATGAGGTTAATATCGGATTTAATTGATTAAAATTACATAATTTTTTGTTAATTTTAACATATGAATTATTTAATGCATAATTAATTTGATTCAACATTTTTACAATAAAATATTTTTAAAGTTATTTGAATAATTAATATAGCACAAATATATATATATATATATATGGTCATCCAAATGAATATTTATATATTCTATATTTTTATAATAAAACAATTTTATTTAATATTTGTATTAATTAATTACATATAATATAACACAATAAAAAATAAATTAATAGTAATTTGGAATTAATATTAACTAACAATTATAAAATTATATATATAATATTATTTTTAAAATTTTAATTTTATAGTTTCCAAATTTAATAAATTTAAATGAATTAGAATTCAAGAATTATAATATCAAAATTATCTGAATAAATGAGAATAAATTATTATTATATTATAATAAATCATTTAACATATAAATAATTAAAAATTTCAATAAATATGCAATTTAAAATTTGCACATTTTTTTCTGAAATTTAATGTTAATTTTATTATTATTAGCTTTCATTAAATAAAATTTGATAAAATTTAAAAAAAAATTATACAATGATTTTATATATTTTTTAAGTTATAATGTATAAACTAAAATTTTAAATAAGTAATAATTCATTTTTATAAAATATAATAATAATAAAATAATCTAAATAAGCATAATATTATTTTATCAAAGTATAAATTTGAAATTGTGACTTACTGCTACAAAAAATAATTATATAGTTTTTAACATTACTATCTTCATAATTTGATCAAATTGTTATTGTATTTTAAAATAAATTGCATTTTCAAACATATAGAATTAATAATTATTAAATTCTTACTTTAAATTTCTAGAATTTACACACCAAGAATACCGTAAAATTGTTTTTTTGTCGTTAAAGTAAATTTATGAGAGTATGGAGATATATATAGTGCTTTTATGGGAGAAATTAATTTTTTAAACTAAAAGTGAAAAGTTATTTGTATTCGTGGAAGTTATGCTAAATTAATAATTGAATTATAAATTTATTATTAAGTTTTAAACTTTATTTAGTTTTAAATTTATATTATTAAACAATTTATAGAAATAATATAGTTTTAAAAATTTAAATTTATTTATAAAATGATAGTGAGAAGTTATAATTTTAAAAATTTAAAATTATTTATAGAATGATAGTGGAAGTTATTGTTTTTAGTGAAAGTTAAACTAATTAACAATTAAATTATTTATTTATTATAAAAGGATCTAGGATTTAAAGAATATTTGAAATAAAATCAAATGATTTTCAAATAAAAATTAAACTAAACTAAAGTATAATAATTCTTGTTAAACATAATTACAAATAAATAAAATAATTTGTATTTGAAAATTTTTTGTTGTTTAATCAAATAATTTTTGTACGTTGTTTAAAGACTATCTTCATAATTTGATCAAATTGTTATTGTATTTTAAAATAAATTACTTTTTAAATATGATAAATTTATTAAACAAATATTTTAGTTTTTATATTTAATCAATATTTTTAAAACTTTTGAAATCATAAATAAATTAAAAAATTAATTTTTATATATTAATAGTAATAATAATTTTTAAAATTCTTATAAATAATTTTTAAAATAAGGTGTTATCCGTATAATTTGGTTTAATTGTTTATATAATTATCAATACTTGATTTTACAAAAAAAAAACAAAAATTTGAATTTATGTTAAATATTAGTAATATTGATTTTAAAACATTATATTTAAAATTTATTTTCTATCAACTTAAATCGATTAAGTGGTTATATAATTGCAATATAAAAAAAAATTTTTAAATATTTTAATTAGTTATTACCTAATGAATTTGATTCTGTATTTTTACAATAAATATTTGAAGGATGAACATGAAGGATAACACGAAAATAAATATAGTATCAAATTCATTATGTAATAAATAATAGGAAAAACAGCCTATTCCCCCATTGATTTTCATGCTTTAGTCCTATTCCCCCTCGATTTTGACCCTCGTCCTATTCCCCCTCGATTTTCAGTTTCAACCTATTTCCCCCTCGATTATCATGTTTTAGTCCTATTCCCCCTCGATTTTGATCTCATCCTATTCCCCCCTCAATTATCACAAATCTGCCTAAAATCCCTCCGATTTTGACCCAATTTTGACCACATTTTGATTTCAATTTTGACCCAATTTTGATTTTAATTTTAATTTTGATTTTAATTTTGATTTTAATTTTGATTTTGATTTTAATTTTAATTTTAATAATAATAAATTATTATCTCAATTTTGACTTGATTTAGTCCTAATTAATCCAAATTAAGTATAAATTGAAATCCGATTTAATCCGAATTAAGTTAAATTGAGTCAAAACTATGTCAAAATTGATTTTAATTTTGACCAAATTTTAGTTTTAGTTTTGATTCAAATATAACTCAATTTTGACTTGATTTAATCCTAATTAATTCGAATTAAGTATAAATTAAAAATCCGATTTAGTCCGAATTAAGTTAAATTGAGTCCAAAATTGAGTCAAAACTATGTCAAAATTGATTTTAATTTTGACCAAATTTTAATTTTAGTTTTGATTCAAATATAACTCAATTTTGACCTAGTTTTGACTCAATTTTGACTCGATTTAATCCTAATTTAATCTTAATTTTGACAAAATTGGATTCGATTTTGGGTTTAGGGTTTAGGATTTTGCCAATTAGTTATTAGTCATGAGATATTAATTTCATGCCACATGTTGGCATCTTAAATATTAGTTCCATCACCTCGGAGTATTGTATAAGATTTTATTGGATATTTTTACTTAATTCATAATAATAAAATAATTATAGACTTACCGTTGTTATACCGTTTATCATAATTTAAATGGTCGAATTCCAATTTAATTAATCAAATTTCGATATTAAAATCAATATAAAAAATATACGTGTAAAAATATTTATTAATATTATTTACTGATAGATCAAAATAAATGATATAATTGAAAATTAAATAATTAGTCGATTATAATTATTGATTCAAATATATAATTATTGATTCGATTTTAGGATGTCTTGGGAATAATATTAAATAAAAAAACTTATGCTTTGATGGTTAACGGTAGGATTTATATGATACGAATAACTTGATTTATTAAAATTAAAATTAAAATCAATATTAAAACTAAAATTAAAATTAAAATCAAAATTAAAACCAAAATTGAAATTAAAATTAAAATTAAAATCAAAATTAAAACCAAAATTGAAATTAAAATTAAAATTAAAATCAAAATTAAAATTAAAATCAAAATTAAAATCAAAATTGTGTCAAAATTAAAATCAAAATTGGATCAAAATTGGGTCAAATTTGGGTCAAAATCGGAGGGGTTTTAGGCAGATTTTTGATAATTGAGGGGGGAATAGGATGAGGTCAAAATCGAGGGAGAAATAGGACTAAAACATGATAATCGAGGGGGAAATAGGCTGAAACTGAAAATTGAGGGGGGAATAGGACGAGGGTCAAAATTAAGGGGGAAATATGACTAAAGCATGAAAATGAAGGGGGGAATAGGCTGTTTTTCCTAAATAATATTTATTTTTACAATAAATATTTGAAGCAGAGTAGTCTATTATTATCGATTGTCATACTGATTTTAAAAATTCTTAAAATTCTATCTTTCATTTTACAATTTTTTTCTATGTATTCTAATATTTTTATAGGTGACACTTGAAAAACGATTGTTTGAATTATAAAATAGAAAACATTGTGTTAAAAAAATATAAAAAAGGTGTATCTGAAGAATACAATTTTAATAACGATAATATTAAATTAATTTTCAATTTTAATAAATTTTGTTTTAAAGAAAGAAGTTACTGGGTATATGATAATAAAAGAAGTTATTTGGATATATTGCCATTATATGCTCAAATTTAAATGTTTTGGTCCTTGGTCCAATATATCTATATCAACCAAGAGAAAACCATGTGAAAATCTTCATTATCATCTCGTGATAATTTTGATAATTCGAGATTAGTTGAATACAAATGTTTTCATCTCTCCAAATGGATCTCATGATTTACAAAATATTGAAACCTATTGCATTGTCATAATTCATATATATTTTATAGTTGGATCACACAACATTTTAAACATCATTTTTAAATTTAAAAAATCCGTGTAATTACTAGTACAAACTCAAATTCAAACATTATTTATAACGTTAGAATTTTTGGTCATCGGTCCAATATATCTCTATCAAACTAAGAGAAACCCTTTTGAAAAACTTATTGTTGTAGTCCTATTTAATTGGATTTCATTAATATTAATAATTCCTAGACTACTTTGGATGGATGACTGGCTTTGAACATAGTGGTGACAAAGAGTAAATGTTAACACATGGGGATGTGTCCATCGCAAATTTCCAATGCCAAAATGTATCACGTTCGAGGGCCCATTATCAAAGTCTGCAAAAACTAGGGTTTGCTTTGTTCCTTTCACATGGTTATGTCTGGTAGATGAAACTATTCTTCTCAGCTATTCTCTCTTGCTTGTTTCCCAATTCCAAGAATACATTAAACTATGTGTAAGTTTCAACACTAGAAACCAAACAACATTATGTCGCTCCATCTATATTCTCTTACAATCCAGAATCTTAAAAATAAATGGATTGTATTTGTATATATATGTATTTCTTTTTCTATGATGTTTTCACTACGCTATAACCATATGTAATTTTGCATCTTCTATAGGTATAGATATGCCTAATCTTGATGAATCGAATATATCATAGTACTGTGTTTTCTATAGATATCGATATAGATAAGTACAGAGAGTTCATATATGGGATTCCGATACAAATGAGTATTGTTTAGTACTTACAACTACACGCACTTGATCTACTTAAAAGGGTACTTACAAGTATTTTGTTTTGTACTCGAAATCTAAATGTCCAATTTCTTTTTTTATTTAGTTTTATAATACAATATTTCGAAAAGTGGGTTCAATTTGTATGTGTATATATATATATATATAAACAACAAAGATTTTGGAGTCTAAATGGCAAAGGAAATTGTTGCCGGGGAATTAAAAAAAAAACAAAGCCATGACATGCCAACTAGTCAAGGTCCCTACATGGATCTTATCATGTTAAATGTAGGACATTATCTATCACTCTAAGCCTACGAAGAACTTATTCTTTGGTCTTCCATTGTGAATTCCAAAACCTTAACTGATTATTATATATGCACTTCTCTATATGTTAGATAAAATACCTTTCAATTAAAATGTTAACTAAAAAATTCCTAATTTTTAAAAATTATAATTCCATAAATTCATATATTAATCAATGCAAAACGATACAATATAATATTTTTTTATCACGTGAGGATTCGGTTTTGGACCTTACACATCACAAATAGATATTCAACCTCAAAACTTTCAAATACTCAACCTTAAAACGTTCAAATAATGATAGATGTTCTAACATCATGACAAATGAATATATATGTCTAACTCAAGACAAAGTTAATCTTAGTGGTCCAAACCTAGGGTGGATAAACTATCCGCATAATTTGACTCGAATCCGTCCAATAAATTTAGAATATCTGTGGATTCAAATTCAAATATTAAAATTAGAATATTCAAGAGCTCAAATTAAGATTTTAATTTAAAAATAGACCGATAGTCGTATGTACTAAAAATATATGAAATTATCATAATATCTCTAATGTACATTAATCTAAACCTAAAACATTTTTGTACAGACTTCCATTCTTCACCCCTTCGCCTCCCTCGTCATCATCCACCTCATTCATCGTCTCATCCTTGTCAATTATCATTTTCCTCGCTCAAATCCTCGTCTCATTTGCCTCCATTGTCGATCCATCGCCTCGCTCATTTGAATCTCACATTGTCGCCTCCCTCAACATCTCATCATCATTGATCTATTCCCCCCTCACTCTAAATCTTACATTGATTTCTTTTTGTTTTGATTTTTTCTTTTTGTTTTTTTTTTTATTCCCCCCTCACTCTAAATCTTACATTGATTTCTTTTTCTTTTTGTTTTTTCTTTTTGTTTTTTTTTTTGTGCAGGTGGTATACTCGTTGGTAAATAAACCCCTTTAGGCCCAAATATTGCATTAAAATAAAAAGCCCATTACCATTGAAACATACAAAAACCCATAGATTAAAATCTATATACAAAAAAGAATAAAAAAGTAAAATAAAGAATATTTCGGACAAGCTTGTTCGGACGCGCTCTGATTCAGAGGCCAAACAGCGACAATATATAGCTCATCAAAATCGGATTCTCCAATTCATAGCAAGACTCTGAGAGTTATTCCAACGGAAACTGTGAGGCGAGTGTACTGTCGGAACAGAGTCTTTCGCCAGACTCCGAGAAGTTCACGGTGGAGACCGACCGGCGAAGACAAAGGCGGAGTGAACTTGACGAGAAATTGAACTGTCAGAAAAAGATTTGTACAACGGTCCTTCTCCCATATTACACCCTTCATCGATCTTTTACATGCGATGTCAACATAACTAGGTTCCATGGCCTTCGTCGCAAGTTTTATGCGGAGGGTTTTCTCGCTGCCGGCGTTTTTTCCGTCGTACGGAATCTTAGGTCAAAGAAACCCATGAGGGTGTTCTCGATTAGGGTTTAAGCTATGTAGTTAGGATTAGATATCCAAGCTCTCACGATTTCTTCTCGCCGTGAGCAAGTCCAAAAGGAGGAGGATTAGATATTTAAAGTTTTTGGCTGTGGCAATTCAGATAACAAAACCCAATATATTTATTATATAATAGGAAATCAACCCGCACAATGTGCGGAACCGATAAAAATTCAATTTATGATATTTTATGTAGTTGAAAATTGTAATAATGTTTTTCAAATAATGGTTATGCGATCTTTTTAATATAAATGTGATAAAAAATAATGTATTGAAAACAACCTGACATAATAAAAATAAAAATCACTAATGAAATGTGGTGTTATAAGCCGGTCAACAAATATTCATTCAAAATTACATATGACATACCTACTATCAGTTTAGGAAAAAAACCTCCTGCATTGATATATTTCAAAAGATAATCTAATTTCATCTTAAATACTCGGCTTTCAATGTCTGGCCTATCATTTGTGGTTACTCCATTGTACATTCCAAGGTGATTCCATATTTCAGCCCATTTGGATTTGCATTTATTGTCACAAAGAGGTCTGAATTTTCGTACCATCAACATATAATCATTGTGTCATGATGCTTTTCAACCATATAACGTGGTCCCTTGTAAAAGAAGGGGACAATATAATTCTCCTTCCTATAGACTTAGGAGTTTTATCGCCATGTACAATAGCATCAAAGATATTATTGTACATATCTAACCTCAACTTCTTCTGCATTCCAATTACATCACCCGTTAACGAATCCGTGATAGCACAAACACGACCAATAACATCAGAAAAAATGTTATTTGATTAATATCAAGGTGATTTTGGAGATAAACATAATTTTTAGATGAATGTTTAAAAAAATTAATTGAATGTAAAATAGGTGAAAAACGTAGAAGAAACAACATCTCATGTTCACATATATATTCACATAAATATAAAACCATTTGTAATATAGTTTACAATAAAGAAATATTTTTTTGAAATATAAATATTTATACATTGTGTAAGAGTAATATGAGTTATTTATATATAAAAATGATATGATAAGAAAAAAGGAAAATAAAAAATAATATGCAAAAACTGTATAATAGATGATCATAACCATAATAAAAATATGCAATAAAAATATAAAAACATAAAAATGATACCATAAGAAAAAAGAAAAATAAAAGACGTTGTCTCTTTTACCTTAGTAATTTTTTATCTCAATTTGATAAACAATAAAATTCTATAATAAATGCATTTAAATAATACGAAATGACACTCTTCTAATAAAAATATACATAAATGATATCAATACTATTAACCTCCATCATCCTCCTCCCCATTCACGCGTCATATGACTCAGATGCCCGTCTATCACTAACATCTCACGTTCTTCCTTTTCCTCATTCACTTGCCCTCCTTCCTCTCATCTCATTTTTTCTTCCCCAGTTTCCCTTTCATCCTCATCCCTATCGACAAACACCCCCCTCTACCCTCCTTGTTGCCTCCAAAATCATCGTTGTCTCCATATCTAAAGCTACGACTCTTGTTAAGAACGAAGCTTATAAGAGGATCATAGAAGCCACCTTTGATAGGAAACGAGCCAAAGAGGCTTTAATCCATCTTCATTCCCTTGGTTAACCACCTTCGGATCTCAAAACCACCTCTTGATCCACACGCTTGAAAGGTGTTTGTTGGAATGCTTCACACGCATGTTATTTTTTTATGATCTCAGATTGTTCTTTTTTTATGTTCTGCATGAAAAATAATTGAAAAATTAACAATTAAAAGTTCTACTCTTTGACCATCGTTTCTCATCGTCTTCCCCTACCTCTCTTCTTCCACCTTCTTCCTCTTTGTCAATCTCTCTTCCCCTCTGGAACTACCAATATTTTCTCATCGTCCTGCGAAAAAGAGCGATCTGGATGTAGGCGGCGGCTTGAGGAGCACCTAAAATAGAAACCCAAAGATAGCAGCAATGGATTTGTGGTTAAGTTTGGCAAGAGATCACAAAATGTATAAGCAATAAAATCAAGGAGGTCTTCGGACATAATGATATAAATGATTATTCATAGCTAAGTAGTGGAGAAGTGGAGAAGTGGTTCATTAATTAATCGAAAGAATATTTCAAAATGATAAAATGGAATTAGTGGACGGAAAAAAGAAAGTGAATATTTATGAAAAAAAAAGTTGACATTAAATTTTCTTTGGCTGATGTGAAAACATGAGCAACCAAAAGTGATTGAGAATGGAAAAAAATATTCAATTATTAATATATTGATTTAATATATATTAATATAAAATATATAAATATTTATTACATATACATATATTCATATATATTGAATATATATTTCTCCATTAAATAATTAGATAATACAATAATTAATATGTTTAATTAAAAATATATGTAGATTAGAAATAAAATCAAAAGGATATAAAAAATAGAGCATGTTATAATATTCAAGTTTGTTTTGAATTTTTAATTAAATATTTATT